>APFE031025735.1:57908-195945 GCA_000404065.3 Pinus taeda
TGAGGATGAACCACATTAGTTGGTTTGAAACGTCGACCAAATCCTAATGATGTGATTAATCCGAAAGACATTTATCTATAAATCCATTATGTTATTCCCTTAAAAATGTATTAGTCTCGGTTCATTCTTCTGAATTCTATTACAAAAAGGGTGTTGATCATACATTTTGTGCCATGATGTTCTTCTTTATTGTATTATTCATTCAACTATTATCTAATACAGTCGTTGATTCGATCATTCTACAACAGAAATCCTTTGTGTATCATGATATCAAAGGTCCCTGAATCTATGCGTGATTGGTGAGCAAATATGTGCTACAGGAAGAAAGCCATGCCATCTGAAACTTCGCCGTTCAAAATTTTTGGGTAGAAAAAAGCTCCTAGGGGCATTTCCAACACATCCTTTGAGAGGTTGTCCACCGATTGGTTTAATTCGTGATAAACGTGAGAAAGGGAAATTGCTTAATATTACAATGAAGCGATGGATCTCTTGAAGCAAAGGGCCTAGCCATGCAACCTCAATTCGTGCTTTATTCATAGCCCAGTCAGTGGCCACCTTCGAGTCTCCCAACACTAGGATGTGGCCACCTCTCTCCATCTGGAAAAATGGAGTAACGCCCACATTGTTAACAATTTAATGCACATATTGGTGTCATTTCCCCGACATAAGTGATACAGATAGAATGATTTTTTGTGAGGAAGAGGACTGCCCCTACTCTTGTCAAAGGGTTCTTCCCTTGACTTTCCTAGTCGAAGAAGTCCCTTGCATGAGCATTATCCATTGGAGGCATTTGTAAGATTCTTAGTTTTGCTAGCTTTTGTGGAGAATTGAATTCTTCTACCCATCTTCTAATTAGTTTGGCCATGACTTCTGGTTGTATCTTCTTTTCCTGAAAAATTGATTTGTTCCTTTCTCACCAAATTCTAGAGATCATTAGGCATGGGAAGGCTACATATCCTTTCATCATCTTGTCTTGTTCCTAGTTCTTTAGTGATACTTACAGACTGTTTGACATCTGTTGATGGTGTTGGACCCACCATCATGTCAGGGGATCTCCCCGGTAAGGAGTCCTAACTAGACCTTAGACCGTTTGGTGTAGGAGTCCCAACAGTGGGGTAGCATGGTATCACCTTAACGATGGTTGCACGCAGAGGTGAGTAAGATGTCCTTGTTGGTAGCAAGGGTGTGACATGTGCAGCAAGTCAAGGAAGGTGCATGAATGGCTCTAATACACAGAATGGGGGAATGAGTGCACCCCTTGGAAGCTTGTGACAACACACAGCTTGGAAGGGAACACATGAGCAAAGATACATCACAAACTGGAAAGCAAGTTAGCCAATGATCCAAAGTGATGGTTAAACCAACAACACATCTCAATAAGATTCATACAAACGTATATAGAAAAGTGCATACATACATTTATATTCAACAACTACATATATCATTAGAGTAACCAAGCTAGCTGAAATACAATAATAACATATGCATGAAATGTGATGGCTCTGTTATATTAAGAAAGTGAAAGATCCAATCATACATACAACTATGACCAACCACTAGTCCCAACAACGGAACATTACAGTCACTCCCTCCTGCTCCTCCAAAGAGGTATACTAGCTCTGCACTGTGGAGAAGCCAAGGCTCGTTACAATACACTCTAAGCTTTCTCTAAGATACACCTATAGGATGCTTGGCTCCCAAAATCCGTACAATGAGTTATGAGGTTCTATAAATAAAAAAGGGTGGGGTGACCCTTGACATTCCCCTTTGTGACTCTTCACCTACCCTCATGGCTCTTCAACTACTACATGATTGTTACACTCTACTATCGACATTTGGTCTTTCACTTTTACAAGATGTTACATTACGATATGCACATGTACCCATGTGAGACAAAATAGGCTTGAGAAAGCCATGCAAGATATCGCTAAGACTCAAACAATTGTGGGAAGATCAACTCTTCGACATCCTTGCGATGATCGACGGTGGCAAACTGATGCCAAGCTTGGTAGTTCATTATGGTGTCCGCGTGCTCAATGGTGACATCCTGCTAAAAGTGAACTTCCAGGTACATTGATTTGGCACCTTTATCTAACTCGTCTCATAACATGCGCATAATAGTCTTGAGTGCAACTGAACCAACAACATATTGATGCATAATGTCTACGCTAGTCTCCAAGTCTGTGCCAGTGGCTATGCGCATTATCTCATCAAAGTACATGTCCAGCTCCAGTCGGACTTGTTTCTTTGACTTCGCCTCAGTGAGTGTGCCAATGGATGGGATCATGTGCATGCGCATAATAACATCGATGCTCCTGAACACCCGTGCATGTGAAGCCTGTAAACTGGTGATGAGTTGTGAGAGTTCCTCATAGTTCTGAATCTGACTCCAGATGTGTGCCTTCAACTCTACCACCATTGGCTTCATCATCTTTGGCAAATGCAAGGGGGCTCCTTTGTACCTCATTGTCCATGTTTGCATGTGATCGACAACAGTGTGTAGATTTGAACAAGATGTGTGCTCTACGAGCACAATGTTGTTGCCAACCATTGAGATGGAAAAGTAACTTATGCACATTGACGAATCTGGAATACAACGTCCGCGTGACTGCTTTGAGAGATGATACTTCATCCAGTATCGCTCTCCTCAACTTTGCTCCGACGGATGTTGTAACCTGTTCTCCTCTTGCTTGGTTGCTTGTAAATCCTTATCCATGCACTCATTCTCTACTATCAAGAATAAAAAACTCAAGTTGGTGGCTTCAGCATATGCTCTAGTAGCATTAGCCAATGTTGTTGGATGCTTGTGCACATCAAATACGATCACTCGTTCCTCAAACTGCACAAGAGATATGTGGACATCCGGAGTAGGCACTCAGTGCGACTGCACAACTCTATGTTGTGACTTATCGAAGGATATGTTGTGCATCTCCGCTTTAGGATTATCTTCAGGGATCTTTGTGTCTCCTTGATCGCTTGGGACTTGCTTTGCTTCCGGATCTAGTGAAGCTGATGGGGTAACCTCTTGGTTCCGAGGCATGAGGTTAATATCCTGATCTAACTTTGGCTGAACCATATATGTGTCCATCTGCTTTATCATATGTTCAATCTCTTGAGCTAAGTCATGTTCCTGCGATTGTTCACCCTGTCTTCTTTGTTCCAGTTGTTAAAATGAGTCTATAACTTGTATGGGTGCAATTTCATCAAGTTGTGCATGCTGCACCTCCTGTTGTACATGTCTTTGTTACGCTTCCTTCTCTGTTCTAAGTAGCTCTTGTTCTTCTCGAAGTTGTTGCTTCAACTCCTCCAACTCCTTTTATGTTTCCTCCATCCTCTATTTCTCTCTTAGCCTTTACACGATCCTCTTGTCACATTGTCGCCTTTTAGCCTCAATCTGCAAAGATGCTTTCAACACAAGTGGATCTACTTTGAACTTGTAGCTTTGTTCTGCCTCTGCATTGTCAACAACCTTTCTCTTGCTTTTGTCACGTGTAGGTCTGCTACCCTCTACTGTTGTTGATGATGTTGCTTCCCTCTGCTTTGCTAACCACTCTATAGTTATGCCGACCAGTTATTTGATCCTAGAGGAGTGATAACAATATCCCCATGGGTCTTCCTCAGGCCAATAACATAGCTCGTGGATCCAAGGAAATTGTACTCTCCCACAATCAGGTCCTTCACCAAGGAATGCAGGTCATACAGATTAAAACTTCTGGTGCCGAAGGTGAATCTTTTGAATTCCTCCATCTCGGCCTCAGCATGCTTGAGATTTTGTATCTCATACAACCTAATCCACAAAGGAAGAGCGGGCCAAGATGTCTTCTTCTTCTTGTGCAGTCTCGCCAATAACCTTGTCGAGATGTGATATGACACCTCTTGCATGACGAGCTTGTCCATGGGAAACTTTGGTAAAACATGTAGAGCCTTCTCCGCTTTGTACATCCATATGAAGGTGCCAAGGGGTGAGGCATACCAATATGCTATGTTGATGAATGCCTCCATTGCTACCTGTGATTTGGAAGGTGGATCCTGCTCAAATATCATTTTTTACACTGGGGCAACAAAGTGGTCTGAAAACTGTATGATAACTCTGCGAAAGCTTCATTCGGAGAAAAATCTGCAATAAGTGTGCACAGAGGTTTCCAAAGGTGTCCATGCCCAACCCAAGCCTGGGAACTGTTGACGAGCACAGAATGCATCCAATATGTAAGCGTACATGTATATCTTCACTTGCTGACCTTGGGGCGGATGTCGAGCTTCTGTCACCTGTTCCTTCAACCTGAGAGCCAACACATCAGACCAATTGTAAGGTCTTCCTTCGCTGACCAATTGTTTCAACACGATCTCCCAACTCTGTGGGAAGGTCTATGTGCTCTCTTGGCCATATAAACAGCATGCAAAGATGACCAAATACTAATATGCCTTCTACAACATCTTCATCTTGTAAACATGGTTGGATGTTGTCCTGAACTTGGTTGGCTCTTTCACCCATCTCTTCAAGATATCTCTTGAGTTTGCACTGCTCCTGGATCTGCTGAAGGGTTTCTCCATTGTGAACACTGGTTGTAGCAAGTGATACATTTCCTAAAAGTCCTTCGCCCTTAAGGTAGAAATTTGTGTTCCACTGGCACTTCTCAACGCCATTGTCTTGGGATCAGTATGCGAGACAATCCAGTGGATTATATCCACGCATGGAAATGTGGGATGCCTGCATGCAATCCATTACAAGTCAGACTTGTGAATGTTGACATAGACCCTGCGGTCTTCTAGATTTTCCTCAAATGTGCCTAAGAATGTATCATTGATGTCCTACCATTTCATCTTGAGATCTTTGTCTATGAACAACTTGGCATCTTCATAGATAGGCAAGCTCATAGACACTTCTTCAACTACATCTCTAATCGCACTCTCGACGGTGTCCTTTAACCTTGCTCTCTTGGAGGCCATTGTACCTATAGTGTTGAGAGACAGACGAACACCTACGATACTTGGAGACATAGAAAAACTCATGGAAAGAAATATGTCAGTTGAAAACCAAAACAACTTTGAGGACTAACATGCAACATACCCCGGTGACTGACTGAGAAGATTGCACAATTTTCACTGGGAGGTTGGGAGACTGACTGCCAAAATTGTGCAAGGCACAGTTTGGGCTGTCAAGAGGCTACCTAACTACTGGAACTGCGCAATGAACAGTCCATCCTCGACTGTTGAGGACTAAAATTGAGCAAGGCAGAGTTTCAGTCCACAATGACATGAAAACCCAGGAAACGACATTGCACAATTTCTGGGGCCAGCAAGGCACTACCTCTCAGAATTGCACAAAGAAATCCTGGAGGCTAGTGTTGGGCTAGCCTTGCGCAATTTCTAGAGGGAAGGCAGAGCCTTCACTCTCAAAAATTCACATTGCTAGCCGGGCAAGGCAAGGCGATGGGCGATTGAAAACATGAAAAGTTTTGAATGCATGGAGAAGCTAAGTGTAAACAAGAGTGAATGATCATGCATGCAAATAGTGAGTGCAAGATTCAAAAAATGAGAAAGCAAGCATGTGTGTGAAGCGAGTCACTGCAACAATGATCGTTAGTGCAGAAACAATGTCATGCATGCGACAATAGTGAGAAGCAATGAAAAACTTGAAACAATTCTTCTACAAGCTAACACGCATTAAAACGACAGTAGGAATTCAACAAAACCAAGCAAACAACATTCACACAGAGAAAAATACAAAAAGCGATAGAAAAACAACAAAAGACATGACAAGCAGACTTTCCTAGAAAAAGCTAAGCTGAATGTGTCGACTGCTCCTAGATGCAATGTGGGATGTCAGAGCTCCAAGATCGATGTGGGGAATGAGCTTTGCAATGTCGAATAAATAAGCTTGATAAGGATGAGGCTTATGGTGCGCATGCCACAAATCTAGGAAAAAGCGACACTTGGCGGGAAGTTTCTAAAACGATCTTTGCATGTAACCTCTAGCTGCTAGAAATAGATCCCTAAAATTTAGGGTTGTTTTTTTCTTTTTCTTTTTTTCTTTTTTATTTTTTGGGAAAAAGAATCCCATGCATGAAAATCAAGGTTTCTCAATTCTGGGGGAAACGGTCAACCTAAAAGCACATGCAATAGTCTGCAAGCCTAGGAATGAATTTTGCACAGTTTCTAGGCTGAGAAAGATTGGTTGTCCCTCATTGATTGCGCAATGTTTGGATTGAAGCCTTGACTGTCAGTTAGAATTGTGCAATTTTTTAGTTGAATCCTAGTGTTGGGCTAGATTGTGCAGTTTTCAGAGGGAAGGTTGCTTGGCTGGATTACGCATTCTTGGAGCCCAGTAGATGGGCCAGCTAGATTGCGCAATTTCTAGAGGGAAGGTTGGTTCCCCTCTAGAATTGCACAGTTTTCTAGTTGAGCACCTCAACCAGAAAAATGACTAAGTTCGGAATGTCAACCTATGGGTGGGAGGAAAACAAGTTGACCAACACATGATGGTAAGCCACTGAAGCTCAATTGAAGCCTATGTACTTGGATAGTGCAAGAAATGGTGTTAAGGATGCTTGGTAGGGAGGCTCCAAAATGAAGCTAATGGAAAGTTTTGGAGGGTGGTTGTAGCTCGCTACAACAACATCCAAACATTAGTCTTCTTGAGCACAACTTCCAGAATGCTCCTAATGCATCCTACATAAGAGCACATAAGAAAGAGGTGAATAATTGATTCTTTATTTTGTTGACATAACGTACATTTGCTTAGTCCAATCCAACAACTCTTTATAAAATTTTCCTAGTTCAAAGGCTTATTTTTTAGAGCTAACCAAAAGGTGATTTTACATTTTAGAGACCCAGATTCTTCCAAATGCATTCCCATCATTATTTTTGCTTTGGGGGGTCATCAACACGTCTTTTGGCTAGTTATTTTAGCTTGGATGTGTAGTCTCCTATGGTGGTGTTTTTGATGCAGACTAAGGAGTCTAGCTCCTCATTATAAAGGTGGATGAATTTTACTCAGAGGTTGGAAACAAAGTGTTTCCATTTTTCTTCTTGCTCCTTAAGAATATCCAAGTCAAAATTCATCTTCTATGCGTCCCTTCCTAGTTTGTTGGTCGTGGGATTTTTGCATCAGTCATGGAAAAAATATTTTAAGAGTGCAACTCCATTAGCACTTTAGGGGATAGTCCAAAGTCATCAGAAGCCCCCAACCAAGTATCTTATCTAATTCTTATGTTGTGGCCATCTCCTATTTTCCACGCTATCCATTTTCCAAAGAGGGGAGAGGATTCTACCAATGCTTTCGAAACAATGGAGGAATTCTTGGTTGATATGCACAAGGAACATATCCAATCTATAACTGAAAGGTTTGGGAAGTATATTGATGCCATAACTCTTCCCCCAGAGTCCTAAATTCTAAATTAACCTCCACTAGCTCTTTAATGCCAAAGCCTTGGAGAAGAAGAAGATGTTTTTTAATCCCCAACCTCCTAAGGACTTTTGGGATACCAACTTTGAACATTTCACTAAGGGTACCCCTTCCTTCTATATGCTCCTTGACCAAAGAAAATGAAACGTCTTCTCCTTAGTTTTGTTTAAAATGGCCTTGGGGACTGAGGTGATGGACATTCAATAGACCGGGATACTTTGAATAACTAATTTTAGGAAAATTAATCTCCATCCTCATGATAAGAATCTATTAGTCTAGGTCGTGATCCTAGTTTCTAAATTCTTGTAAAGCCACATGCAATCTTCGAAATGATAAGACAAGGAATTTAACCAGAAACCTAGGTGCTTTAAACCTTCCTTCATGGGCTTGATTTGAAAGGGGAATGAAGCTCTCAAGAGTTGCAACTTATATTCATCAAGGTTTCTGTTAAGGATATAGGATTTTCTTTGATTCACAGTCATTATTTTTTCCTTATAGAAGAGGGAGAGGAACTAAGATAATTCGGTGAGATTTGACCTTGTTCCTTCTCCTAGTAGGAACACATCGTCCATAAATTGGAGGTTGGCCAGTGATTTTAAGGTTGGCACTCGTACTCCTTTAAGAGTCCTCGATTCTTTCGCTCATACAAGAAGCCTACTCAAACCATATGATATTAGAAATAAAAGGAAAGCGGACAAGGGGCATCATTGTCTCATGCCTTGCATGGATTTAAAAAAATAGGAAGGGTCCCCATTGCTTAGGATAACAAAGGAAACAGACTAGATTCATCCCATGATCCAATTGATCATTGAGACTGCGACCCCTAATGATGTGAGGAGCAGCCTAATGAAGGTCAAGTTCACCCTTTTAAAATATTTTAATAGGTCTATCTTTATGGTCACTGCTTTCTACTTGCTCTTTACCATGGAGTAAGCCTTCTTGGGCCAAAGCTACTACTTCATGGATTTGTTGCTTCTCTAGAAATCCAAATTGCTCTTCTAAGATGATTACGCTTAGGATCAACTTCAACCTTATTGTTACGGATTTGGAGATCAAATTTTAAATTACATTGTAGCAGGAGATCAAGCAAAAATCATCCATCGCGGAAGCCTTATATTTCTTTCTGATCAATGTGATAAAAGTGGAATTCAGTTGTCCTAGAACTTTGCCGAAGGATTAATATTTTTTTACTATTGCCATTAAGTCTTCCTTTATCATGTTTTTAAAAAATTCAAAGAATTCAACACTAAAGTTTTCCAGCCTTGGATTTTTCCATTTATTCAAGCAGAACAAAACACTATGTACTTCTTCTTCTATGACCTGAGCCATCATTTGCTCTTTCATTTCCTTTGTTGTTATGGGTGTTAGTCTCACTACTTCAAGAATTTCCTGTATTGGGTTGTCTTGCGATTCTTGAAACAATTTGGAGAAATATCTGACCCCTTCTTTCATCTATTATTGAAATGTAGTGAAAGTTGCTCCATCCTAGCCCTAATGATCCTAGATCGTGTTTATATTTTTCTCTGATTCGCATAGTTTTTGAAAAACTACGTGTTATTGTCCCCTTCTTTTATCCAAATAGCCCGACCCTTTAGTCTCCATTCCTTCTCTTCCTAATCCAAAATCATTTGCCTCACATCTTCCAACTCTCTTAAAGAGTGGATCTCGAAATTAGAAAACACTCCTTTACTATTTTTAAATAAAGTCGTTCTTTGTCCCTCAATGTCCTTCAGAAGAGCTTGTTGTTTTTGCTTGAAAATGAGTATCCATTTCTTGGAGACCTATTTTATTCTAGTTAGGTTATCTGCCATGTGTTTCATGCTTGTGCCCGCTTCTGTGGGAGAGTAGGGGATCTAGGCTTCCTCTACCAACTTTGTAAAGACTTGCTCCAAAGCCATATGAGATTAAATCTTAACGATGTGAGGGGGGGTTGTTTTATTGTTTCCAACACGAGGAGGATTAGAAAATGGTCTAAGATCCCTCTTGTTTTCACTGTAGACTTCATGATTAAATTACTATGCTTGAGGGCTTCTAAAACAAAGAATATGTATAGACAGTTTGCTAATGCCTCTTCCCATCCTCTAAAATTCCTCCAGGTTGGGGAGGGTTTAAGGGGTTCTCCATCCACTAGCTTTCACTTTTTGAAAAAATGAATGAAAAGGTCATTGAGTGTATAACACCCTCCTCCCGCATCCACCCAAGTAACCATGCCAATGGGGGTAAACATGAGAAAAGAGGCTACTATGATCAGATTCGATCTTCTCCTAGGTGACCTTAAGAAAGTGGAATCGACGGAACATCGCACACAATCATCCAATATCATCAAAATAACACTTAGGAGATAAGTCATCCATTAAGACGGCCTGTCCCTGGTTTCCATTGTTGTTATGGACCTCTTAGGCCATAATCCTCTCATGCTATGGGAAAGAGGGTGACTAGAAACCTAAAGTTGCTCTCATAGGCCTGTCTGCCAGCGAATGTGGACCAAACTTGCCAGTTTTGTGCCAGCAACCTAGGGAATTAAGCCACTTTTTCAAGCCTAGAGCCCAGGCCACTACTCAGAATGGAATGAAAGCTTAGAATCAATTAAAGTACAAGGAAACAGTGTTGCAAAAGTAAATAGTTGATCAAGGCCTTAACCAGACCCCTACTAACCACAAAAGGCATTTCATCAAACATATCATAGACATGTAACCTATAGGTGTAAACAATAGAATTAAGTGTAGGGATCTCATACTTATTTGAGAATCGCCATGAACCATTGTTTCCTCATGTCTTTTGTTGCCTTATCTCTTATTAGGTCATAGATACAATATCCATTAAAATACAAGTAAAAACATGTTGAGAGCCAAACATAGTTGTTGTAATAAAATCTACATATAACCAACATAATAGGAACAAAAATACAATAAACATATCATCCATAAAAACCCATATATACACCAGTACATTTACGCATGAAAATCAATGGAATGAATTTCTCATTAATCAATGCAATGAACCAACTGGAGATGGGACTACCACGTTCCACCCGACCATAGATTGGCTGAGCCAAGTCTCTCTTTAGCCAATCACCCCCGTGCCATATTCCAAGCATGAATGTGGGACTCATATAACACATCAAAAACACCAATCAATGTGATGCCACCGGAGTTCTTCGCCTAAACCGCGAGGAATTTGAGTGCCTCCTAATCTCTCAGGCTTTACAATGCATATGCAGTTTGATCCAGGGATCACTAGGCCCTACACCAAGACACACTCTCTATGATTTATCGTGCATTCCATCCCATAATCACTAGGCCCAACGTAGATAAAATCCACCTCTTGGCTTTAGCGTATATCCCGCCATTCACAGGCAAGGATTCTTAGGCCCACCGAGACACACAATCTGGCTTTACCACAACCCACAGTCCAGTTCAAGGGCTACTAGGCTAGTGGTTTCGTGCATCCTTAGTCCAGTTCATGGACCACTACCACCATGTGTTTATCAATTCAGAGATCCACCCCACTCGGCTTTGAATCCAATCTCCCCATCCCACACAAATCGTATGAGATAGCCCATTTCATCAAAGCTATAAGGAAATGGCAAGGCTAGGATGAAAATACTATCACATCTGGAAAAACCCATGCCATGGTAGAAAATAAACACTTGCAATCCCATGCATGCCAAATCTATCAAGGAAAATACACATGCAAGTCGAAACCTGCAATGAATCTTGTTGTAGTTGCTTGATCTTGCCTTTCCCTGCTTGATCTTTGCTTCCTCTTGCCTTCTTTGCCTTTCTTTCTTCAATTCCAAAGTGCTCCAAGAAAACTCTAAGTGTCCAAGAGTATGTGTGTGTGTGTGAGAGAGAGAGAGAGAGAGGGGGGGAATAATGAAAGAGCTCCAAAGCTAACCTCACAAAAGGTTACCAACTGATCCTCATAAGCCTTTTTATGAATGAGGCCTCTATTTTTTTATTTTTTTCCATTAGTTTCATTCATTTTCCTCCTCACATGCAACCTGTGACCTTTCACCTCATTTTTCTCCGAATTTCCATTATTTTATTAAATAATTGTGCCAAAAATGTCATTTTGTCTTTCCAAAGCCTTATCCATTACCTTTGCCAATTTCCTTAGCCATAAACAACCAAATAAACACCCCCGAGGATGTCTTGACCAACATTCGGCTTGGAATAAGTGTCCCATTCATCTATGGTTATTTATCTTTTATTACATGGAATTTTCACCAGGGCTGTTACAGAACCCTCCTCCTTGGTGGACACCATCCTCGGTGTTCAATCACACATATACGTCAGCAACCTACTGAAAGAAGACATATTGCTTATGGAGCTTTATAACACAACTCGATGCAGTATTTACAATAAAAGATTTTCTCAAGAGAAGAACATCATGACAACATACCACATAGTGGAGCTTTATATCACAACTCATTATGGTATTTACAATGATCATCCCTCTGAGTGCCAACTAATATGACATCATAACGTCATGATGACATAACCACATGATAGCATAATAACATGACAACATAACCATAATGACATGACATAGCTCGTTACGGTATTTACATCCATACAGGGGTGTACATATAACAACGTCACCATAAATATAGATACCAAAACATATGGCAAATCCTATACCAAAACATAGATCAAACGTATACTAACATCATATCTAAGCATATATCAAAATATCATATAGCATATATAACCATCATAAAGTATATATTGATCACTAGAAAGCATATACTAAACCAACATAAAGAAAATACTAAACCACCATGAAGCATATACCAAGCCATCATAAGCAAATACTAAACCACCATAAACAATCACCAAACCACCATATCAAAGTTGCTCTGCCTCAATCAGCAAACAAGGAAGGATACATGGCCCGCATCTGATCCTCCATCTCCCATGTAGCTTCATCGGGCCCAAAGTGTTTCATTGCACTTTAACTTGCTCTATTGCTTGGTTCCGGAGCATGAGCACCTTTTCTATAATATACACTTAGGCTCCGACTGGAATTCTCCATCTGTTTCCACCTACAATACAAACCAGTCAATCACATGATCAACATTTTTAACATACTTCTTAAGCAAAGATGCATGGACAACATCATGGACTTTCATTGTCGGAGGCAGTGCAAGTCAATAGGCTACTGACCCAATCCTCTTAATGATACTGAAGGGTCCACAAAACAGTGGTGCCAGCTTGGCACATGAGCCAATCTGCAAGGCGCTTTTCTTTGGTTTGATGCACAAGTACACTTGTTCCCCAACCTAGAACTCCTTGAACAACTCGTTCCTATTTGCATAACTCTTATGCCTATCTTGTGTTGCCTTTAGATTTTTATTTATCACCTGCATCTCATGTTCCATGTCTGCCAACATATCTGGTCCAATCAATACTCTGCTAACTAGATCACTCCAACTGATAGGAGTGTTATAACTCCACCCATACAATGCCTAAAAAAGACTCATCCTCAATGACTCCTGATAACCATTGTTGTATGAAAACTCGACGAAAGGGAGATACTTTTCCCACTTCCGCTGCTGATGCATCACATACATCCTAAACATATCCTCTAATATCATGTTGACCCTCTTTGTCTGTACATTCGTCTGCAGATGATACGTTGTGCTAAAGGCCAACTCTATGCCCGAACCGGCAAATAAATCCTTCCAAAACTTGGAAGTGAACTTTGCATCCTCGTCTGGAACAATCTTCTTCAGAACGCCATGTAGTCTAACCACATCTCTGATGAACACCTGCGCCACATCACTAGCTGAGAACGTAGACTTCACCGGAATGAAGTGTGCAACCTTTGTTAATCTTTCCATAATGACCATGATGGAATCATGTTGCTTCACTGTCTTTGGCAACCTTGTAATGAAATCCATGGAAATGACCCCCCATTTCCATTATGGAATTGCAATTAGCTGTAATAGTCCACCTAGATGTTTACAATCTGCCTTCACTCACTGACAATCAAAACCTCTAGCCACAAACTTTTCTACATCCCTCTTCAAATTCAGTCAATAGTAATATTTATTCACTGCAGCCAATGTCTTCTAATAACTTGGGTGACCTAAATACGGTTTCACATGAAATTCCCTAAATATCACCTTCTTGAGCTCACTACTATCCAGTACATATATCCTGTCTTGGAACCAGACCAATCCATCTGCTGTAAGACAATAGTCCATGCCCTGTGCACCTGCACCTGCACATGTACCTGTATTTCCACCTGTACATGTACCACTACATGTACATGTTGCAATTCCTATGCATGTACCTATACCATGACCTGTACCGGTACTATCACCCTACTGCAACCTATGCACAATCTCCATATACCTGTCATCACCACTTGAACTATCTTGTTTAGTTTCAGTGAATCGAAATCCACTTAGATGGATGACTTGTTATAAAAGGAGGCTTGCGTTGATACTGGAGGGCTCTTGGTAGTTACTAGCCTCTTGATAGTCCCTCTACAGCCATGGTGCGAAAAAACCAACCTTGAAGTCAAGGTTCAAGGATTGCTTTTACTTTTGCCCTTGATGCCATTGTTTCTTATAGGAGAAGTATATCATGGTTTTGGGCACAAATGACCCTCTTTAAGGCTCATATTTTAGGAGTGCACCTAGCCCCCTTGCATTGAAAGAGAGTATTTTGATGGGGAAACCCTATTAAGGGAATTTTATCTAAACGCCTTGTTGAACCTCATAATTACCTTCCCCTTGACATTTGTTCTCACCTTTTTCTCTCGTTTTCTCATAAGAGTACAGATCCAATCAATGATAAATGCTAGGTTTTGTCTTAGGAAAGCATTAAAATGATCACCATATTATATTTTCACGTTCTTTATATTTTAATAGATTTTTACAAATTAACTACAGAAAATAGCCTATTCTGCAACTAACTGTGGGTTCCGTAGCTACTCTCATGGTTTGGCAGGTTACAGGTGTCAAATGAAGAATTGGGCCACATGGGCATTTTCATAATCATCTCCACATGGATTCTATCCTATTCACTCGGTCCAGATCGACAGAAAAGCATGCCTAAAGTCATGGTCAAATATGGAGTCAAATACGTTATCTAGAAGCCATAGGAATCTTGATTTGCTCTTTCGTAGCTAATCAAGAGTCTAACAATTATGTTGAGAAGTTAATTCGAATTAAGCCACTTGTAGCTGATCAGAAGTTGAGGAGTTAATTCAGATTAAGCCACCTGTAGCTGATCATAAGTTAAATAGTCCTATTACAATTAGGATTAAGCCACTTGTAGCATGTTTTTCTTATAAACAATCATGATAGATTCGAATTAGCAACCTGTAGCAAGATTTTCTCTTAGACAATTATGTTATTTTACTATAAATATCGGTTGAATGAAACCAAGAAGTAGTTAGAAGCAAAAAGGAATTACAGGCTTTTTGTTAATACTCTGTATTCAAACTTCGTTTTGTTCATAATACAAACTTTGTTTTGTCAATGGTGGTTTAAAGTGCATCTTCAACTAGCTAGCATCCAGCCACATCAGTTGCAGAGGGCCCCTGCACTAAAGGAGGTTTTTCACTTGTTGTTTTCAGTTTAATTTCTATTACTCTATTTTCTACAAGTATGTTTTCTCTAATTTAGAATGATGTTTCATTTCAGTTTGTAACCAATAGTGTAAGGATAAAAATCACAACTATACAGCCTTGTTCTTCTGAGATATTTTACGAAAAATGACTGAATGAAGATTGAATAAGAATACACAGTTACTTAGTTTCTTATTGTTTTGTTACTCATTTTCTTAGCATAGAACTGTCAATTAGATGTATTAATAGATGTTCTCAAAACCATTTCAAAATGATGATAATTCTAACTTAAATGGTTAAATATCTAATTCATGCAGTGATTGAGTTTACTCAGTACATTGTTAGTTTTACATGCTTTTATCTTTTCTTTTCTACTTTTAGGTCCTTACTTAGTTGCATCACTTGACATTCCAAAAAATCATTTCAAGGAGATTGATTCCATCATATTCCAAAATTGAATGACTGAATGGTTAAATGAATGCAATTATTGAATTACCTGCTGCATCAATATCACTTTTGGTTTTAAGAATTAGATCCATGGATTAGGACTAAATGGTAGGATAACGTAGATGCTCTGTTTTTCTTATTAGGTTCTAACTAGTTAAACAGTTCTTGGTCCATTTTTAGGAGATTATACTAACTTAAGAACCTTTCCTTTCCTCTAAAAATTCATTAGATCCATGTAAATATCTCATAGATTGTATATTCTTAGACATCAAATAACAGAAACCCCCAAAGCAAACATAAAAATACAAAACAACGAAGTAAGAGAAAATTTAACTAAGCACATATAGTGCATCACACTTCATCAGTCTACAAACCTCAGTTGATACTTCATGCAAGCAATTTAGGACACTAAATTGACTAAACAGGCCCCATGGATGGTTTGTTGACATCTTGAGATATTATCTATGGAGGATTTGTCATGTGCTTTCGAGAGGAGATTTGCGTTCGGGCTTAGAGAGAAGGGGCGGGTTTAGGGCTAAGCCTCAAGTAGGGGGTATATTTCATTCTCTTTTACTATGGTTCGTAGGCTATAAACAAACCGAAGCATCAAAGTGGGCTTCTTGGCCCCTTTCGAAGGTTTAATGGCTACAAAATTTAGGAGGATATCGAAGGAGCCTTTAAGAGTAGAAATTTATCCTAGGGTGCTGAGACGTCTAACAAAGGAGAGGGAAAAACAGAGGTTCCTTCCAATGGGGGGTTTGCAATGGAAGAGAATTTTTGTAACACACCCCCTTATCTAATTGGAGGTGGTTAATGTGTTACCTTACTATGATGGTGTAGTTATCCAAATGGGGTAAAATATCTGTTTCTTTTTTTCGTTGATTGATAAATGACCCCTTGTTAACAAGTTGCCTACTTTTGGCTTAGGTGTCACAACAAATGGGTATCTTTTATGCCAAATTCACCTAGGTTTTTCACAACATCTGTAAGCCATCAAGGTCATTGAGACTTCCAACCAGTCATTGATGCAGTAATTAGCTCTATTGGAAGCAAAAAAACAACAACATGTATAACCCCAAGAACTAAGCACTGAAAGTGATTGACTTGACCACAATACGCTTGATGATTATTTGTTTATGTTTATTAGGGTGAAAAATATAGCATTTGGCTAAGATGTGTTCAAGAAATTGATCTTATAATCAAATGGGGTTCCCTAAACTACATGCTTCTTCTAAAGATAACATGCTTGTGGGTGTCTAGACATCAACAATATTTGAATGTTAGGTATATAAAGTGTAGATACCTATCAACTATCCACTGTTAAAATGTTATAACATAACTTAATCTAGCCACAAGGGGTGGATTCTCTTCATATAAAAATATGCCATACTGATCAAACATATCGTAGTTTTAAAAGGTGTCTTATGTTATATATAAGTAGTTTTAAAGGTATGTCATACTTGTATTTGAGTTGGAATTTGGATGCTTAACTATACCTTTTTCCAATTGTTGGTAGTTCCAAAATGATTTTTCTTTCTAGCCTGCAACCCATTCCAGAATTGCCATCAATAACAACTCACAAAATTGTTTACTTAAACCCACACGTGCATTGAATTCCTATAAGCTATAGGTGGGATTTTCTATATGGTCAACATTGAACAACATCGACCCAACTACAAGTAGGCCATGTCTAACTTGACATTAAACATGACAAATACTTAAGGTGAATATAAAACTTCTTAACACCCCTTCACCCACCCTGTTCATATAAGTATTTTATGCACGCACATACACATATGATCAACCTCAACGCATGTGTTGAGGAGATGGGAAACGTTGTGTTGTATGTAAGTAGTAATGACATAATCAATAATGATGTTATGTTGTGTGTGTAACCCATGCCCAAATACATAATCATTAACGACAACAATTGCATCAGGTTTATGCCATGGGTTGTCTACGTGGCAACATATTGCATAATATGCAATGTTGGTGCAAAATGTTTTATACCATTAACCCTTAAGTACCAAAATTATCGGTTGTCATTACAATAGGCTCCAAATGAACTTCCTTCTACGGAAGCCAAATAAATGTGCAGGAGCTTCTCTTGACAAGGTTCATGCCCATATATGGAACCAAATGATGGTGCAAAGAATTGGTAGGGCTTATGTCAAAGAGAATATATAATAGAGATATTGTAAGTCATCAATATATTAAATGCCATGAACTCATATTTATCCATAAAACAAGCAATGTTGATGAAGACACCATAACCATGCTAGGCATCACTTCTAACTTTTCCCGTTCATGCAATAAGCACCATGACACTGTTCGAGGTAATAAAACCGTGCAAGTGTTATACATAAAGTCTATGGAGATGTCAATATATTATCTTGATAACTAGTGGACTAGACTAAAGAAGCCACAAGACCTTCATAGCACTTGTATCATGTCAATGTCAATGAGGTTTGTATATTGTTTGACTAAGGCTTATATAACCATCGAATTCAACAATGCCTAACTTATCATGTTTGAGTTGACAAGACATTGCAAGTTTCCATCCATTAGTCCACATCTTTAATTAACAACAATGCCAAAAACACACAATATTGCAAGTTTGTACCCTCGCACAAACATGTACCCCACAATCAACAAAACACTCAACAATCAATGCCTAAATGCAAAACATTGCAATTTTTGTACCCTTGCACAAATAGGTACATCATAATCAGTAAAACACTAAATAGTGTGTGACTGAGATTAGGCATTGGGATCAGACTCATAATTCTCCTCCCAACCATAGATAGATTGCTATTGCAGTTTTCACTCCTTAGCTTAAGAATATTGTCCCAATGGCCAAACCAACAAGGATTCCAGAGATCTAATCTTACCTCCACCCTTCTAGCATATCAGTTTATAGGTATAGGGAGTCCAAAGATCTAATTTAACCCCCACCCTTCTAGCATATCATTGTACAAGTACACGGAGTCCAAAGATCTAATATGACCTCCACCCTTCTCACATAACGATGTACAAGTATAGGGAATCCAAAGATCTAATCTAACCTCCACCCTTCTGGAATACAATGTATAGATATAGGGGTTCGAAAGATCTAACTCGACCTCCACTCTTCTGGCATAACAATGTACATGTACAAGGAATCTAAAGATCTAATTTGACATCCACCCTTCTAGTAGAACAATGTACATATATATGGAGTCTAAAGATCTAACCCGACCTCCAATCTTCTGGTATAACAATGTACAACTATAGGGACTTTAGAGATCTAATTCGACCTCCCCCCTTCTGGAAAAATAATGTACAGATATAGGGAGTCTAGAGATCTAATCTGACCTCCACCCTTCTAGCATAACGTTGTACAGTTACAAGGAGTCCAAAGATATAATCCGACTTCCACCCTTCTGGCATAACAATGTACATATACAGGGAGTCCAGAGATCTAATCCAACCTCCACCCTTCAGGTATAACAGTGTACAGATACAGGGACTCCAGAGATCTAATCTGAAATCCACCCTTCTATGGATGTTTCTGCAGTAACTCCACCTTATGTAAGGAATCCAGAGTACACTGAAGTCGCGGGGTTGCCACCAAGAAGGCTAGACTAGGGCAGCTTTGTGCCCTAACCCTCTCTACATATGGGGACTCCAGAGGTGTAATCCTCCATCCCTTTATCAAGTGTGTAAACTTTTGACTAGTAAAAAGGGTCTCAACATCATAGTAAACTCTTATTTTAACTATGTATTTCTTAGTGAGTCATTTTGTCACACGGTTGAGTGACTTACTATTGTAGATACATTTTTCACTATTTTAATCCAGATAACACACATTGTGGCTTCTTTCCAACAAGAAAGTTTCTTCTAACCACTAAGATTGATTTATATTAATCCCATAATCTACTCAAGACTAATAAAAATATGAATGATGATGAAAATGAGCAGGATCACAAGCATTAATACCAGTTTAACGTATCAGGAAGTGAGTTTTGGAGAGGAACAGTTCATGAATTTATTTACAACTAAGTTGATAAAGGGAATAAAGTGATAATACCTGGTTATAACATCACAAAATGCCACTTTAAAGATTCCCACCCCTCGTATAACACAACAGGGAGGAGCCACTAAGAATATTACATAGTACCATGACTATAGGTTGCCCAATGTAATTCTTATGAAGTCACTACACACAAACCTAAGAAGCTTTGTTTAGCCAATACTAGCTAGTTTTTTCTCTTCCAATTGTTGGTCACTACCCTAAAAATGAGCCACACCACCCGCAAAAAATGAAAAGAGGTCTCCCCCCCTTCTTTTTTATTGTTTGAATCCTTTTCTTGGTTAGTTAGGGCCCAACACCTTTAGACCAACCAGAGGAGTCTCTTTGTCCCTCTTGCTTCTATTACTGCTCATTGGTTTTTCTTTGGCCAATTTGGTTCCTGCCATTTGACCCCCTCCTTCACCATGTGCCAGAATTCTTATAACTATATGTGTGTGCCTCTCGATCACAACCTCCTTCGCTCTTCATCATCAGGCCTCCTAAAAATTTTTTGCGGGCATTCCTTCCAACATGACCCCATCTTAACCCTTTGATTTTAAATGGGGGATTTAATATGACCCAAGGTTCAAAAGAAATGATTAGGAAGATACCAACAAGCTCAATACTTTATACAAGGCCCTCACTAACATCCCCTCCTATGAATGTTAGAGGGATTGTTTTATATACTAGTTTTAGAAGGCAGGTCTATGTCTAGAGTTATACCAAATTTAGTAAACCTATCGAGTAATCCTTACTGCCACAAACCTTTAAAATACATCATTTGTTATTCACATATCCTTAACCACATATCTACAAATATTCCGTGTTATAAGAACACCAATGCTTGCTAGTATATAGGATTTTTTAAAATCCCGGTACCACATATAACATGTGTACATCCATAACAAATCATAATGACATATAAAAGATTTGGCTTATGACATTGTTGATAGTGTTGGACCTGCCAACATTCATGGGATCTCCCAAATATGATGTCCCAACTAGACCTCACACCGTTTGGAGTAGGAGTCCTAACAGTGGGTGGTAATGTTATGCCTTGACTGTGAAAACATGTAGAGTGAAGTACGGTAACAAGAATAGTCCTACTATATTCACACATATGCATGAAAGCATGCCAACTCTGAGCTTTATTATTAGTGAAAGTTCCATTCATACATACATCATTGACAGACCACTAGCCCTAATAGTGAACATTAAAGTCAAGAACACTTGCTCCTCCAAAGAAGTATACTCGCTCTATGCTACGGAGAAGCCAAGGCTCTCACAAAACCCCCAAGCTCTTCCTAAGCCTAAGCCTAGCTAGAATATTGGCTCCCAAAACCCTTTACATGAGTTATGAGGTTTTATTTATAATAAGGGGGCGGGTGACCCTTCAATTCCCCTTTCTGACCTTTGGACTACCCTCATGACTCTTCAACTTCTTTCAATTGACTCATTACATTACATCATGACTCTTCACATTTCAATATTGAGACTTTGAATTTCACTCTACAAAATAATTACAAATAATATTACATTTTCACTCATACCCATATAAGACAAAATAGGGTAGAGATAACTTGACAACCTAACAAGGCAAAATACTATGATGCTTGAGTTCGGGAAAACTCTAGCTCAACAACTTCCACTTGATGCTTCTCAGTCACATATTCGTGTCAAGTTTGGTATTGTGCGATGACATCCCTAAACTGTGTGATGGTGTCTAGCTAGAAGCAAACTTTGGCCTCCATGGCATCCGAGTATAATGACTTAGAGCCAGTTTCAACTTCCCTATGAAGCGTGAGAAACATTGTTCTAATTTGGACAGGACCACCAATGTAGTTCTGCATGTTCTGCCTGATCAGCTCCAAATCTTCCTTGGTGACAATCTGTCGTAGCTACTCCATGTAATCTTCAATCTCCTGTCGGACTTGGTTCCTAGGTTTGGCTTTGGTGAGCGAACCAACTAATGGGATCTTATGTGTTTTCACCAAGACATCCAAACCACTGAATAATTGTATATATGAGGCTTGAATGCTACCAATAAATGAGGCGAGCTGCTTGCTGTTTTGCATCAACATCCAAACTCTCGCTCTCTCCAGCTCTGCTTGTGGCTTCATTTTCTTCCCTAAGTTAAGCAATGCCCCTTTGTATCACATTGTCCATTCTTACACATAGGTGATAGCAGCTTGTACATTCTTGAGAGTTTTAACAAAATCTTTGCTCTGTTATTGTAGGCCATGCAGATGAACAATTGCTTTATGTATGGTCCAAAACTCCTCATAGAGGTTCCACATGGTTTCTCAAAGTGTTGATACTTCAACAAGTATTGCTGCTCACATTTCCTCCAAGTAGACCTGTGTGGAAACTACATTTTGTGCTGTTGCACAGAGCTGTTATGCCTCTTGCCTAACAGTTTGTAAGTTCTATGCCAATTGTTCATTCTCGGATGTCAAACATTGAATGTTTGATCTTGTTGCACCTGCAAAGGCCAAGTTGACTTTGACAATGGCATTTGGATTCTTCTCGGTGTCCTCCACTATCACCCTTTCTTTAACAAATGCAAGTGATGCATGATCATCTAGAGAATGCTTTCTCCATGCTTGTACAATCTTCTTTTGGAACTCATCAAATGACAAATTGTACAATCTTACACTGGAAATTACATTTTATAATAATCAATATCAATGATTACTACTAATAAATCCCCTGTTTTTCTTGGAATTGACTCTATTCGAATTTATAGCAAAATATTATATTTTGAAACTTACCTTTTATAATAATAAATATTAGCTATTTCAAGTTCTGATTGGATGAGGGTATGAAAATATTTAAATTTTTAATAAATGAATGAACATGATTAAACAATAGTAGAATATATTTGGTCGTATAACCTCATCCACCGCTGTAGAATATACTTGGTTGTATAACCTCATCCACCGCTTTAATTTCATTAAAGTTTGTCATCTTTTCCGTTACCATGTATAATAAATATTTTTTAGAGTTAGTGCGTAAGTGGAAGTGTAACGACCACTGGTTCCATTTCCTCTTCCGCCTGCCTGTCATTCCCAAAGGCCACAAACTGGAGGGGCTCAATGCAAAAAAATGATGCCGTGGATATGTTAACCATTACATTACTCCAGTAAAAAAAACTCTCACCTATCTTGACGTTCGCTCCTTCGATTTCTGACTGAGTTGCTTCCGTAGGCTCTCAGCGGGATTGTTGCGCAATCTGTGATGAATATGATTTTATTTTTTTAATTTTTGGGATTGTTTGGTTTGGGACTAGACTTAATATAGTTGATAAAAAAAATAATAATATGGGTTTGGATTGAATTTTAAAAAATATTTGTTAGTGGATAAGAATTTTATGGCGTGTTTATTAGAAATTATTTAATTTAGCATTGAAATATATAAAATATTGTAGAAATATAAATATAGAAAAATATAAAACAAGAGATCACAAATAAACAAAAATATAAAACAAGAAAGATATACACGGTTCATCTAATTTGGGTTACATTTAAGAAGAAACAACTAATCTTTTTTTGTTTAGCAAAATGAAGAGATACAACCTACATCAAATCAGTTGTCTCTTAGCTTTTGGCTGTCACACAATTTCCTCTTTCTCGCTCAGAATAATGGTCCACAACCCTCCTCCCTCCTCTTTCTCGCTCAAAATAATGATCCACAACCGCAATACAATTCCCTCATATAAATCGAACCGGTGCCTTCTAATGTAAAAAAACCTGAAATTAACATAACTTCTGTGGTCAGAGTAAAAAACCTGAAATTAACATATAATGAACCATTGAGATTGAATAAAAAATTACAACATTTTAGAAGACAATTTTATATCTATTTTTAGCTTTGCAATGTAAAAAACCCTGAAATTAACATAACCTCTGTGGTCAGAGTAAAAAACCTGAAATTAACATATAATGAACCATTGAGATTGAATAAAAAATTACAACATTTTAGAAGACAATTTTATATCTATTTTTAGCTTTGCGGGCACTGCCCGAACCCGAGAGAGGGGGGATGACGATTAAATGGGCTGCATTGCCCCCGGTTAGGGGCTGGGGTCCAACTTGGTGATACCTCTAAACAATCAACAAAATAATTAAGCTCCACACCGAACAATGCTTTGAGATCATCCCATAGAATTTTGAAATCATCCCATAAAATATCTACTGTGGTTAATTAGAACATAGAAAGAAAGAAAGAAAGAAATTATTTTAATGTCTACGAAGCTAAATATAGCTTGTGGGACAAATTGCTTTTTCATCTACTTATGTATTCAGCCATTTTTCTTCTGTGAAACTTCAAAATAAATGCTCCAAGCTTCTCAAAAAACCCCGAGCTAAATAGATTATCCCAAGCTTCTCGAAAAGCCCCTTGATAAATAGATTATCCCAAGAGCTAACTACTAGCATATCAACCTTAAAATATATCAACTTATTAAAAATATAATATGTCAAAAATATTTTTATTTATTTATTAACTATATCAATAATATTTATTAAAAATTAAATAATAAACTTAATATTATTAGATATTGTAATTTTTCTTTTATAATTTTTATTTTTATTTTTTATATTGTTAATGAAAAATATATCCTATTTTCAGCCCAGCTGAATAAAATTATGTGAAGTAGTTAAATATACTAATTTTGAAAACTTTTTTTAAGAAGAAAAAGCTATATAGTTATATTAAGGCAATATAAAGGTCAAATTGATTATAGAAAAATATGCCTCTAATGTGCAGATCACAAGATGCTCAGAGAGAGCAAAGAGAGACAAAAAAGTAAGTAAGATACATCATATACAAATGGTCCCGGGAAAAAAAGATATATGAAACAAAATACCAACAAATATATGATACTAATTTTGAAAACTTGTGTGATTGAGAGATCCATGACCTTATAAGTAGAAAATGATAAAGTATCAACCTCTATCAACTACATTTATACCAACCACATTTATACTAGTAAAAGTTACAACCAGGAAGAGTGTTTATTTTGGCTGAATTGATTGTGATTTATCTATAGCTTTTGAGCATGTATTAAACGATGAGATAAATTCAAATGTTAAATCTTATCAATATCGCTTATATATTTACAAAAATATTATTAAAAATTCTTTATATATATAGCCGAATGAGCCCTGTTAACTTGCTAAATCTAAATCTATCGCCTTTGGTTTCTCCATTTCACACAGTATACTATCTCAACAGGTGTTCCACATCGAAGCATCTCTTCCATATCCGTTATTTTTGGAATTTCACCACCGTATTAGTGTAGCTTTTGCGGATGGATTGCTTGCACAGTTTGAATTCGCATTGTACTGTCCATGGAATGATTGGTTCTTCCACCCTTACAAAATCCATGGTCCACGCTATTAAATCAAGCAATACTTCATCTTTTGTGCACTCCCTGCATTTGGGGTCCTCAGTAGAGGAATCACGGAATTTGCGTCAAACAGCTGCTGGATACAGACAAAACCTCTTCAATCGCATTGCTTCAAACTACGATCATGTGAGTTTGAACTATTCCTTTCAAAGCTTTACAGTGAAACTAGTGTAAAAGCAATTTGTATGTATCTGATGAATTCTACTGTGGATACGAGGATGTGGACACCAGTTGAATGACCTGCTTAGTCTTGGGCAGCATCGAATATGGAAGCGGATGGCAGTCTCATGGAGTGGGTATGCCACATTTTGCCCCATTTTCATTTTGTTTATCATTCATTGTTTGCTCTAGTTCCGATAGCCAGTTGTAATTATGTATCTTTTGGTCATTTAGGTAACATTTTTAAGTTGCTTTAGACGAGCAGCCTGTAAGATTAGGATGTTCCCAATGAGCTTTGAACATTTGTCCAATAGGCCTTTTCGCTTTTGGATTGTCATTGCTGGTTATCGCTTGAATTGTTCTCCGGTTTCACATTTGAGTGACAATGCAATGCCCTGGTTTGTTTTGTATTTTTTTTAAATAAATTATTTATATGTTAATTTTTAATAGTATTTAAGAAATTTGTGTTCAGTAGCCACACTTCAAACAATGGAATTCCTACCAGCAAGTTTAAGGTTTGGGTTATTTATTTGGTTAAAATTTTTCAAGGCTTATATCATATCTCAAGTCAGGATTGGGTTATTTATTTGGTCAAAATTTCCCAAGGTTTATATCATATATCAGACTTTTGAAATTCATGCCATTCGAGTGTAACGAATCACGGTAAAATTTTCCAAGACTTATATTATATTTCAGGTCAGGATTGGGTTATTTATTTGGTCAAAATTTCCCAAGATTTATATCATATCTCAGCCTTTTGAAATTCATGCCATTCAAGTGTAACGGATCACGGCAAAGATGAGCCCTATTAAGCTCACCAACTCTGTAGCCCTATTAAGCTTCATGAATCATAATCCAAAGGGACTCTGAATTTCATTCTTTTCCTTGACTAAACAGTATTAAGCGAACTCCTCTTAGTAAAGCTCAGCTCCAAGTCATACTCGAAATTTTGACATGTGAATAAGATTGGCTTGGCAGTGAGTTTGACATCCAAGATCTTGCAAGTCAGATTTTGACATGGGAATAAGATTGGCTTGGCAGCGAGTTTGACATCCAAGATCTTGCAAGTCAGACAAGACTGTCTGTTTAAAAAACATGGAAACTATTTCACAACACTCATTTTTCTTTATTTTTGAACTTATTTCACAATTATGAACTAATAGCTCTGTCAAGTGTCCAAAATTCCTGGCATTTTTCTATCAGGGAAAATTCTAGGGGAGAATTCCCGGCATTTTTTATCGAGGAAAATTCTAGGGGCTATTATTTGCAGGTTGGCTAATTTTCCATACTTTTTCCAGAAAAAAAGATTCAACTAAATTTTATAAATTTCATAGTAAAAAAATATTTTACCTTAAAAGTGACCAAAATTTTATAAATACTATATAAAATTGTTAAGAATTTGAATACTTTTACAAAAACATCATCAAACATTTTAAAGTTTGCATATCAGGGACTAGTAAGATTGGCCAAGGTTTCTAAACTTATTGATAAATTTCCATCCTTTAAATTTTCCCTATTTTCTATTATGTAATACATATACTTTGAAATGAGCTTTATTAGGAATATGAACATTTTAAAATGGAAAATATATTTTTTTTAGTATATATATATATTTTCGAAATCTTTTCAGCCTCGTAAATCAATTCTTGGGTTTCCGAAGTTTGTGTCAACTCTTTCATGTGGTCCTCAGTAATGTCCCCAATTAAATTAATTTTGCTAAGATGAATTTCTATTTTTGCAATTGGGTGTTGGAAAATATTTTGGCATGTAAACTTAGGAAAAGTGTGTGGAGGGAGTCCCCACTTGATTTTTGGAGAGATGGAGGTCACCAACATTAGAGAAAATGAAAGATTAAATTGGTAGTGGGATGTGGGGTCACCCAAAAAGGGGAATTCGAACCCCTTAGGAAAATCGAGCTAGGGAGAAGTTAGTCAAATTTGTGGGATCCACAAAGAGAGAAAAGGGGCAGCCAAGATAAATAGGAGGAGGCATCATTTTGGGGGGCTTTTGACAAATTGAATTTTTGATTTAGAGTACTCTTGAGTTGCTTAGCCAAGACTATTAGTGCTGCTTAGCACAAGGAGATTTCCGGGTTGAAACCTCAGCTCTTTCTTTGGTGGACTTAGAGTGCCACCCTACGACAGAATTTCATAACTTAGTGGGAAGAAATTTGCTGGAGTTCGTGGGTCATATCAGGTCTTGCTTCAACTAGTTTGAACTTCTAGGAGGATGCAGTAGCAGAATTCGTTCCACTAAGTTGAGGGGCTTCCAAGGGGAGTTTTGGCTAGTGAATTTAGGAGAAATCTCCTTGAGGGTGGACTAGAGTTTTTGAAGAATTTCAGGGCTGGAAGTTGTGCTCCAGAGAGAGCCAAATTCACCAATTTAGGGCCTACGCAGAGGTATTACTGGGTAGAATTTGTGGGGCAGAATCCACCTCATTTGTGTTGTGTTTGTAGAGGAATTCACTCATATCTTTCGGAGGAGAATTGCAGGGCAATCCTATAGAGAGTTGAGGAAGGATTTGTGGCATATTCAACAATAGTAGATTGTGGGGGATGCAGGACCAGTCAAGGAGTGATCCAGGTGGATCTTCAGACACCATGGCATAAATGCTCAAAAATCAAAGTGATCAGAATGATGTCGAACCAGGACCAGATCGAAGAGCTCATTTTTTCTGATCGTGGAGGTGCGAACGGTTCGTCAATCCGAGTCCGGATGATGAAGTTATTGCGAAATGAAGGTCAGCTTGTTCCTATGGAAAATGAAGCATTTTCTTTTAAAAAATGGGTTTTTGGCCTTATAAGGCAAATTGCAATCGGCATAGTCCAAAGGGCGGACTTAAGGCGGGCCTTTAGGATCCCCGATATCGGAGTTGGGGGCATGATAGGTGCGATATTGGCGCTTTACAGTTATGCGATCGACGATGAATGGGACTTTAGACCCTGCGATTAGCGATCGCCGATATCGGCGATCGAAGCGATCGGCACATGCCCATGTATCATAGAAGTACCCGGGCCGTAGTGATAGCGATATAGCGATGCAAACTCAGTTGTCAGATCCGGAAATCGATCAACGACCAGGATCTAATCGGCGAGCTCGGCGATCGGCAATCGGCTCCTTGCGATCCCGACTTGCGATATATCCCAGACCCGATAAGTTTATAGGCTCGATTTTATAAATTTTGAAATCCGAACTATCGGATTTTCAATGATTTTCAGTGTTTTCCGGGTTTTTGTCATATTGTTGTAAAACGATAAAAGGCCTATTTTTAATGGTTGTTGCGCTTGTTGATTGTTCTATACAAACGGCTTCTATTACACGCAAAATGACTCCGATTTAGATGCGGCCTTGTCCTAAAACGTGTTATAAAACACGATGGGTAACAGAGAGCCGAGGGCGGCATACCAGAGGAAGAGAGCCGGTGCTAGAGAGCCCAAAAGCCTGTTAATGGTGCCCAGAGCATGGATGCAAAGAGCCGGGGAAGGCGAAAGACTGTGTAAATCATGGGCGAGAGCAGTGTGATGGCAAGCCCAAGAGGTTGCGTGGAAAGGCTGCGAGTAAGAAGCCCGAGAGCCTGTGTGCCAGAGAGAGCTTGAAGCTAGCGCAACGCTTGAACCCCAGAAAGCCACAGAGCCGATTAATCTATAGTGCAGATAGCCATAGAGGCACAACGCTTGAAATTTAGGCAGATCCAGAGCCGCAGTGACGTAGGCAGAACGCTATGAAGCCAGATAGCCGAGAGCTACAGAGCCGAGAGTCTAGAGCAGTTCCTCTCTTCATGATCGATTATTCTTCTTTGATCAATTCCTCTTTATGATCGATTCATCTGTTGATTAATGCTTCTTTGATCGATTCTTTTTCGATTGCTTATTCTTCTTGCTATTGATGCTGTGAGATCAGTGTTTTAGCAAGCTTCAACACTTTGACAGTTGCTTCAGAGCAACGCTTCTTCATATGGCCATTCATAGTGAGGTCGCGACAGATTGGGAGCAAACTGTGCCTGCACAATGATGATGTGAACAGATGTTCACTGTGGATCGTCTTATCCACTTCTTCATTCATATCTTCAGATGGCCTATGGTTGGTGTGAGGTATATGATTTATTCATATATTTCTTCTTTTACATTATGTTGCAGATCCTAGATTGATATTGATGCCGGATCTTCTTTATTTTCACGTTGTCATGATTCCTTGCTTCGTGTTATGCAGAATCTTCATATGATGTACTTTATGCTTTGAGATCCCTTATTGTATGTTGTTGGGATACTCTTGTTGTCGTTATGCATGCGTTTTGCTTTGACATCCCTTTTTGTGCCATGTTGGCCGGATGCGCACCATGCATGTTTTGTGTCATACTGATAGGAGTTTTGATTGAGAGTTCTAGTTGTGGAATATCTCTTAGAGCCACTCCTGCGTGAGGGCCTTCTTCCTTGTATGGTCGAGATAGCATACTCTTGTGTACATCACTTTTATTGACAACACCTAA
This sequence comes from Pinus taeda, assembly GCA_000404065.3. Classification (NCBI taxonomy): domain Eukaryota; kingdom Viridiplantae; phylum Streptophyta; class Pinopsida; order Pinales; family Pinaceae; genus Pinus; species Pinus taeda. The sequence goes on from APFE031025735.1 coordinate 87,451, forward strand.
TGCAACGGCCTACACCACCTTGATTGGGGCCTGGAGACATAGTCCCTCCTCGATGAACTCTGTTAACAACAACTTATGTTTCGATGTGCTGATGATTATATTGTTCCTTTTCTTTTCCGCATGCACTTGTATTCCTTAATGTTCTTTTAAGAAAAGCAATTTTAACACATCACGAAAGTAAAAGGTCTTGGTAAGGTCCTTCTTCATAATCGGACCTGGATCAAGGAGGGCGAAGCAGCAAATTTGGGTAATTCCGGGAGGTTGGAATTAGCCCAAATAATTTCTGAGTTTTGTTGGACTTGTGAAAATTCCACAATCGGAATCCTATTGCAGTAATTGGAAATTATTCTCCTAATTGTTAATTTAATTAACAATTTATTTACTATTTCCTGCAACAAATATTGAATAACTCACACTGCAACCTAGACAAATAAAATTGTGAAAGAATAAACGTTGGAAGAAATGTTAGCACACACACAAAAATTTACACAGTTATTTTTGGACCAATGTCCTCGGAAAAACCCAACTTGGGAAACTGGTGCAGCAGTGAGGGTTTTATTTATTATGTAGCAGTGAAATTTGAATACATCTATGGTTGCCCAATTGGCTATCCAAACAACAAGAAAATCTGAGTAAAATACTGAAGGGAATTACCCTTCTCCCACAAGCAACCTCTGGCTGGACTTTCCCTATCAAAAACTCAGCCTCCTGGAGCACTATGTCAGCCTCTGCGCTGCTCTGCATAGCTGGCTGGACGACTTGCTTCAGACTGGGCTTAGATGAAGTTGTTTTGCCTCTGGAAGCTGAGAAAATCATCTCTTCGGCCCTCTAGGATTCCTTCACGGCCTCTGGAACTGAGAACGCTTTTCCTTCTCTCCAAATCGATTTGCCTGACTGAAGTACTGCGCAGTCCCTTAGCGCTGCCTCTCTGGGATAATTCGACTCGCTGTTGCCTCTTCTGATCTGGAAAATCTTTCCTCTGGATCATTGTCTCTGCCCCTCACTCACTGCTTCGATCTCACTGTCTCTCTCTCTCCGACGACTGACTGCTGCTACTCTGGAAATCGATCTGATCATGAAATCGAACCTCTCAAGTGTCTTCTCCAAGTGCCCATCGAATTCTTCTTATAATCCTCTATTGGGACTCCAATGACCAAGATTAAATCTTAATCAATGGCTAGGATTAACTTGAAGTCGATCCGTATGATTTTCTAGAACATTCATGCCTTATTAATTAACCATATTCCCTAAGTTTAGACTTAGGAAATATTTAAAAACCGGCTAATAATCTAATGAAGCCATCTCTAGGTGGAATTTCCAAAAACAATTTCTGAGTTTTGGAGATCTCCTGTATTCTAGCCTCTCCACAAAAGTTCATGGCTAGAACACGTGATGCTACAAAAACTAACTCTCCCTCTTAGCGAGGAATGTGTTCTAGTGCTCTACTTCTCATCTTGTAGCAACACCCTAGCTTTGCATCATCTCCTGTCATGCTGTTGATGTCTGGCTGCTGCTGCCCACCAACTACTGCACAACTTTGATATATGTTGCATTTGTGTTGCTGCTGACCTTGTTGAACTACTGCCAACACTGCATCTGCACTGCAACTCCCTCTTCATCTGTTGATGCTGCAATTGCAACAACTGCAACAACTGCAACTGAGAAGCATGTTAAATACTAAATCAACTGTGATCAGTATAATACATTTGTCACCCCAGTCTCTGATTGCTGCTAGTATCTGCACTGTCACTGAAGAACCTGCGATGTTGCTGACTCTGCACTGTGCCAACTGCACGATTGCCAACTCTGCATTGCGCTTCCTAGTATCTGACTGCTACTGGACTCTGCATCTGTCACTTTGGCATCTAACTACATCTACTGTCACTGATCTATCCTGCTATTGAATATTGTGGGCCCTCGTAGCTAGGTACTGATCCAAGAGGTGGACTCTTCAAGGATCTTGCCCATCTGTAGCACTCTGGGGCTACAAAACCAAATATCCCCACCTTACTCCTGGAGGTATGTCAGCGAACATGGCGAAGTCTTTCTCCAGCTTGGAGGATACGCTATCAATCTCTGCTGAGGCTGCCTGCTGGTCCTGCTTCTCCTCCTTGTCCTTCTTCTTGAGAGTACACTGAGTACTGTAGTGACCAAGCTCATCACATCTGAAGCACTTGACTTTTGACAGGTCCTTCTTCTTTCTCTGCTCCCCTGTCCCTCGCTGGGACCCTTCAATGTGAGGGCCACATTCTGCTCCTCCTTCACCTGCTTTGATTTGCTGCTGTTGCCACTGATGGAGCTCTTCAATAGAGCTTGTCTCAACTCCTCCTACTGCAAGTCAGCCCACATCCTGTCCCACTCTGGTAACTTGTCTCTACCTAGTATGCTTTGGACAAAGACCTGCTAGTCCTCGGAGACACTATTGAGTGCCAATCTCACAAGCTCTGTGGGTTGAGGTGCTGCCCCAACAATTGACAACTGGTCTCGGACCTCCTAAATCCTGGTGAGGAAGGGGTCTATGCCTTCTCCCTTCTGCATCCAGATGAGCCTCAACTTCTCCTCTAAGTACATCTTCCGCTGCTCGGAAGTGCCTTGGTACAGCGTGGAGAGAGTCTCCCACATCTCTCTGGCAATCTTTTTGCTAGCTATGTGCGAAACAATATGATCCTGGACTCCATCTAGGATCAACCTCTTTGCCCGCGCTATCTCCTTTCTGTACTCCTTCAGCTAATCTACATCCTAGGGCATTACTACCACTGCATCAATATATGTCTTTAGGCCATATTCGTCTAGAATGAAGGACATCCTTGCCTTCCAGATGACATAGTTGGAAGCACCATGCAACCTGTCTTGGTCACGAAGCCCAACAATGGCCATCTCAACAAATGTCAAAAATCTCCTGTTAGTTTTTGTAGCATCGGATGTGTTTTAGCCATGAAATTTTGTGGAGAGGCTAGAATATAGGAGATATCCAAAACCCAAAAATCATTTATGGAAATTCCACCTAGAGATGGCTTAATTTAAATTCAGTGTTCTAGTCAGCAGTTAGCAACGAAAATTATTGGAGAAGGGCGGAGTTCACTCGGGGCCATTTCCACCACTTGGGTCCATGAGATGTTTCTGGGTTTGGTTGGGCTTATCGGGCAAAGGTGCCAACTAAAATTTCAGAATTTTTTGAGCACATCTGAGACTAGTGCATCCATTCCCCTTCAACAACAGCGTCCAAATTTTCCAGGGCAGCACAAAGATATCCTGGGTTGAGTCATTGCAGCTTGTGGGCATCTTACTACCACCTGGGTTTGTCATTGCTTGCAATAGCAATCTTAGGTGCCATTGTTCGACTCATTTTGTATCCAATTTCATTCAGATTTAATAAAATGACTAGCTTTCAATTATTTTTCCTGGTGCAAAATTGTAATTTGTGGATGTGTTAAATTTACTTGTTGTTCATAGTGCATGCTTTTGTTTACACTTAATATTTCCATTTAGGAACGTTACAATGTTATCAGAGCATGATCTTGGCTAGTTGTGGGGTAGCTAGCAAAAACATGGAAGATTTGTGTATGTATGCCCTGTGATGGGTGAACCATAGACAAACCCATGGCTCAAGGGAGAGTGAGTAGCATTGAAGGAAAAATGACCCTCATCCACTTTGATGGTTCAACTAGGAGTTTTGTTAGAAAATGGGTACAAGACCTGGAGACATATTTCCAGCCAAACGGCATGAGGGGGGGTGGATGCTATTATACATGCCACTTTGCACCTAGATGGAGATGCTATGGAGTGGTGGTACTGAGTGCTAATCCCTTTGGGTCATGCACATATCACATCCTACACAGATTTTACACAGAGGCTCGTGGAGAAATTCGACCGAAAGGACACTAGACCCTCTAGAAGGGAGTGGACAGGACAAGGACAACTAGAGGGTGAGACCAAGGGGCGTTTCTGCTGGTGGAGATCGAGATTTACATGTTAGGAGCTTGAGGAGGAGGTTGAGTAGGAGGGTACACAGGATGGTGAGGGGCAGATCGATATACCTTGTGTGGCATAGGAGTCACCACTGTTGGAGTCCACTTTGGTAGCTTCGACTGACACGTTGGTTGAGGGAGTAGAGCATACACTTGGAGGGCCATCTATTGACGAGATGCCTTTTACTGCTCAAACTAGTAGGGGACCTAAAGGGGATCCCTAAAGGGCAAATGCTAGACCAAGGACAACAAATGGAGACTTAGCCCACTGTCACCTCAGCTAAGGCTCCCTTTTATTTACAGACTTTCACCAATGGGAGACCCGATATATTATAGAGTCACCATTGAAGGATAAATCAATGAGTGGATGCAGAGTGACCCAAATGATCCCTTTGCAGAAGAGGTTGAAGGATAGAGCTTGCTTGCTTTCTAAGCAAGGTACAATGTCTTCTAAGAGAGGAATGAGACAATTTGAACGTTAGTTTCAGGGGATATGATTTGTGAAAGAGTTTCCCAATCCCAAAATCCTTATTGAAATTGGTATCTTGGATGGTTCTTGAAGAATTGTCTTTTCAAAGGAACGGGACCACACGGGACCAAGTGGACCCAACCTAGGTTAGGGGGTAAGAGTTTAGCAACCAATGATGTTCTTAACCTAGACAAAGTGGGGGAAAGGATCAAAGAAAGGATATTCACTCAAAAGTGTTGAATTGATCCTATGAGGCACTAGCCTTGGGAATACTAGGGCAAAGTTTGATCTTAGAGCTAGGGCTTGGATTTTTTCACAACTCCATTGTCGGAATGGATTCAAAATTGGAGGAGACCTAGAGGAGACACCAGTGTAGGAGGGGCTAGGAGATTGAACTTTTTGGAGGGCTATCTTGGGGGAAAAATGATGCCCTAGGTGACCCAACTTGGCAAGACCTAGGAAAAGGTGAAAGAAGAGTTGATTTTAGGTGACCACCTCTTGGTATATCAGTGCCTTAGTCTTGGGAGAATGGAGTCTATGATAAATATGAGCGAGGACCTTTGGTTCTTGGTCAAGGAGGCCTCAAGACCACTTTGCTAGCCTTCTAGGTCAAAGAGAAGCAATCTCGCAACTTTTATAGTTCGATATGCAAAAGGTGATGGCTTATCAAGATGAATTTGTTGATAGAATTACGCCTAAGAGATTTCATTCAAATTACATGGCCCATACATTGAGAGATGTTGTATAGAGACAAAATTCACAATTTAAGCAATAAATGCATGCAACAATTAGCCCTAAAAATAACGAAAATCCCAGTATAATGTATGTGACAAAGTAAAACAATAATATCAAAAAAAGCATGTACTTACATGTAATAGAGTATATCCAACCATCCACAATTTGACAATAGAGAAGCTCCAAGAATAGATAAACCAAATCCACACATCAAAATTCATCCATAAAGATCCAATTCATCCTCCAAGAAAAAGTGCGAAATTCTCAAGAGAGAGAAGAGATCCAATCCAAAGTGAAATCATCTAACTCCTTTTATACACTCATTAGGAGTTCGAATTACCTAATTGGGCCTACATTAGCCCCTAAAATAAAAAAAATGTGCAAATTAACTAACTTTTGGTGACAAGCCCACCAAACTAGCTCACAAATAAAGTAATAAGCCTCTCAAGAGGTCAGATGGTAAATAATACATGTCGTAGGGCCTTCCAAGAGGCCTGATGAGGTCCATAGGTGCCATAATGAAGAATAGGACCCTCAAAAGTGATGGACAAGGGGTTGGCTCCTTGTTCTCCAAACAATAAACATGTGGTGCTCCCAGTGGGTGTGGGAGGCACAACCATAACCTCATGGGTCTCCAAATGAGACGAAGATGCCTGTAGATCATCTGTAAGGGCTTTGATGATGGTGCAGGTGATGCCACATAATCCTACAAGTCCTGGGTCAACTTCCAAGTGTATGGTACATTTGTGGGGCCGGGTGGGCAAAGGTGAACCAGGTGCATCTTCCTCGTCCAATAGGTGGATCTCGAGCAATCTATGAACATCCTCAGGGATCGATGGAGTGTCTATTGCTGTGGAGGCCCATGGCTCTCAACGCACACCCTACATGTGCCAATGTAGCCCTTTGGAGGATTAGGACCCCGTATAGGGAGAGCAAACCCAAGATGTAGACCATCTGCAATCTTGCATAAGATCCAATGCGTCCTCTAGCCTTCTAGTACAACAAGTCATTAGAGAAATCGAGTAAATGAGGTTACCAACCGTGGACCACAAGTGGGGACTTCATAATGGCCTGCCTTTCCATAATGGGCTTCAGGATGTGCCAATGTCTCCCAAACTCCAAATGGGGTTAACAGAGTATCCTATTAGGTGGTTTCTACTTCTAAAGGGGATAATATGTTCAAGGTACATCTTTTAAAAGGTGGTGGTATGTGATAGAGAGGTGAATGGAGTAGGGATGAGAAGGGGCACCTTGGGCCACATGATGGGGTGCAAGGGTAGCTAATAAAAGGGAAGTCCACACTTGGGTTTATAACGTATAGGAGGGAACAATCATGGTACATGAGGTGTCCCAACCTTGATGTTTCCACCCTTCTTTATATGCCTTTTGTTTTTTTATGATTTTTCTTTGATTAACTGCTCGGGGCTCAAGGGGTAAGCACATGATGTGTGAGATATAGTAATGAATACCCCTTTTTAAAGTAGGGCGGTTCATTGCCCACTAGGGGTTGGGATAATCATGGGTTCCTCCTATATGATGAAGGAGGCTCATAGAACCTGGAGGAACCAGGGTGATGGCCATGATGATGGGGTAGAGCTCATGTATTGGCTTTTGCCCATGTGCTAAATGTGTTTGTCCGACCATCTTTTTGCATTTTTTGGTACTTTTCCTGTTGAGTGTGGCCACTTATGCTCTTATCTTTCTTTTTCGCTGCATCAACCTTCGAGGCATCGTTCCAGGCCTAACCTAAGGTGTGGGCAAGGGGAAGGGGAAAGCAAACCTTATGTGAATCCGGGTGGGAGCAATGATGAATGGGGTAATAATGAGTGGAAAGGGGGGAATATATGCGGATAAGGGAGCGAGACCAAGCAAACAAAATCAGGGTTTCCTATGAAATACCATCCCTAAAGCCAAATGGTCAGTAAAAGAGATCCCATGGGACTAGAATCCAAGGTTAATATCCAAAAGGGGTCTAGGGAACAAGAGCACAGACCTAGCCCATTCCTTCTGTCGAATTCCCCCATTAATCCATGTTCAAAAGTGTCCATGATAAGCAAACTACAATACTCAATTACCAAATGACAAGGCATACTTTTAGGTTCGGGAGGCCCACCTTCAAACATATGATCATGGCAAATGGGCGAGGGACCACATGGCTGGCTCAGGTGGCAGAGAAATGGCATAATGAGCTAGCTGGTGGTTGCAAGGGGTTGTTGGCTGCTGATTGAGGACCATCTTATAGAAAAAAATTCTCCTGGGGATATCATCGACAAAATGGTGGGGTAACAACGTCGACAGTTGATGAGGTACCCAGTGCTATGACCGAGTTTCTAGAGGATGGCCACCCACAACAGGTTGATGAGGTGCCTGGAGGCATACTTGTCGTTGACGAGGTACCAGAAGAGACGAAGGGGTCCAAAGTGATGACTGAGTTTAGAGATGATAGCCACCCTCCACAGTTTCATCAGTTTCGTGCCTACCTTCTAGCGTTGAGAAAGGTCACGATAATGAGAGAGGCCATTTTGCAGCAAAACGAGGAGCTGGAGGGCATGAGAGTGGTTTTTGTTGAGTCAACGGTCAAACTGACTTGCGTTGGGGAACGATTGGGTTCCCTAATGGTTCAACTGGAGTGCACATTGGAGCAATGGGGCAGCCCTACTAAGACATACATAGATGAGGTTGGAACTTGGTAGCACTAGTAGGTTACCACTGCACATTGAAGAGGGAAAGGCAGAGTCACCTTAACAAATTTTATTTGTTGACTAGGATGGTGAGATTAGGTGACATGAGTTGCATAGGGTGCAACCTTTGCAGGATGGAGGGTTAGTTTCGTGTATGAGAGTTCATGCTCTCGATCCTTCCCTTGGGGTTGGATGGCGAGAGATTCTAAGTTGGTGCTCGATGGAGTGGATTAGGCATATGGAGTTGGTCATAGGTCAGGGTGAGAGTCAACAAGCACGTTCAGGCATCGGGGATACTGGAGGCCAGGTTGGCATTGGGATCTAGGTGGGGATCTAGGTGGGACTACCTACCACTTTCCGGATATGCAGATTGACTCCAACATTGGTGGTATAGTTGACCCAACGGTCGAGCGCAAGCATTCGTTAGGGGAGTCTCAGTTAGCGCAAGTGGCTGGTCAGGTTGTGAGGGGACTCCCTAGGTCATTTTGGTATGATGGTTGTACATGGGATCACAAGATTATCAACATACTTTGGAAGGAATTTGTTGGAGGAGGTGGCATTAGCAGGCCACCAGATAGTGCCTTGTTTGGGCCACCGGAGAGTGCCTTGTTTGGGGCTAGGGATTGTCTGTAGTTAGTTGGGACTCAGTGTTCACCGAGGAGCAGCACAGTGGTGGCATTGCCACTGGTACATACAGGGATTTTCCTCTTGTATTTCTCAAGGAGGATTTTGAGGCGAGGCCCATGCATTAGAGGGTACGGTGATATGACAGTGGAGGAGGTGATATCGATAGGGTGCAGGTTGATGTGTACTATCTCAATTTTATATATTGACATTCAGTGGCATGTAGGAGCATGTAGCGTTGAGCAGTGGTGTGCGGGTTTACACCATGGAGTGAGAGGAGGCGTACCACTGGATGCAGTTCACCCTGTATGGATGGGGGCGCTGTTGAGCATCTGGGGACATTTTTCTCAGCAGAGTCAGGTCTTTGATGGAGTTATCAGCAGTACCAGGACAGAGAGAGGGGCATCAATGGGATTATCTTTCGGTGTCCATGCAGACTCTTGGTCATACCCATGGGGACTTACATACCTATTGCTCTCCAACATGGCTTATAGTTGTTGAGGGTCAAGTTGTTGCCCCATGATGCCCTCAGTATAGGTAGCAGGACATGGGAGTCTCACCCTAGACAGTTGGACGAGACACAATGTTTCATGGGTAGGGGGAGATGCTCTAGTTGAGGCATTTGGTGGGTGCATGAACTGACGGATATTGGCTTATTGCCGATGGAGCATATGCTCCACCCTTGGGCTCACACTTGGGGAGGTGATCGCTAGGGTGCTTCATGATACACTTTTGGTGAGGCAGTGTGAGGCGCTACATATGCATGAGGGACAGTGGATGGTAGACTTTGTCTACAGGAGGTTGTCCAGACTCCAAGCAGTGTTCGGGTGGATCATCAGGAGTTGGGATAACAGATTTCACTGTGTGGTCTGGTAGTAGGGCAGATTGGCATGTGTGGGACAAATTCCTGTTACTTGGGGTCCATGTATGGCATACATACAAGGGTCAAAGATGAGGGCCAAATGGGTTATGGCAGGTAGTAGTGCTATGTAGCGGCAGCCCATGAGGAGTGGGAGTTGTGAGCTCCCAGTATGGTTGGGGGGTCCACGGATCCGGTTGGCGAGTGGATCACTCCACTCCTCGATGGGTAGGGTTACGATGGAGGGTGATTTGATTCTTTCCCATGTTGATACATGGGGAGTCGTTGAGACCTTCATCATATGGTGAGACAGGTTGCTGCTCAGGATCGAGGCTAGCTGTGGAGTGGTGGGCTCAAGCATTGCTGAGTTACCTTGGCAAGGCGGGCATAGCGTTGATCACGATAGATATAGTGGTTGAGCGTTACAAGAGAAAAGGATCTAGTGTGAGCATGCTGAGAAGTCGGACGTGATCGGGGTGTCACGATGTCAGCAGGATAGGTTCATTCTGCGACGGGCAGGGGATTCTGGCATAATAGGGCTTGGCAGTTCAATTACCCATAGAGGTGTGCTGGTTCATATAGGGGAAGGTCATTCGAATCTTCCATTGGGTTTTAGTTACTCGTTGGTGGTGCGGGGGACTTCACCAGTGTGGTAGGGTGATCAACAGGAGGAGATTGGGGGAAGCCCAAGCAGACGAGGGTTCAATCCCATAGGGATTGGATTGCGTCTTCAGGGGTCTACTCTTGAAGTGCACGAGAGAGACTATTTGGTAGAGCAGTTTCACGAGGAGATGAATAGGATTTTATACTACCATGATGCTCTACTTAGTGGCGGTGTGCAAGGGGCGTTTGGTGCCTATGCTGAGCTGGACAGCGAGTGGAGCAAGTGATGTCTCATGCTGATCAGGATGGCTTGGGATCCTGGCAGGACAAGGTAGATATCACGGATGGTTGAGGGGTATGTTTGGGGCCATGGTATTGTGTGCAGAGACTGTTGGGGTCATCTAATCAAGAGGGTGGTTGCTCAGGCATTGCTTGAGGACAAACAATTTTTGGCGGGGAGGACTGTAATGTCCCTTGTGAAAATTCCTACACTCAAGGAACCCCTACTGTAGCAAAACTGAATTTACTTCTCCTACTTGATTTTAATATACATTATCAAGTTATTTTCTGAATGAACCCCAGGCCTCCTTCTTATACTTTTCTCGTTGAGACTTCAACGACCGAGATTAAGTCTCTAATCAACGACTAAGATTAAAAACTTGACTTGATCCGCTTTCTAGAACATTCTCACCCATATTTTGATTAATACCCATTAATACTTTAATTTTGCTATGTTTAGACTTAGGAATTGCATTAAAAATATTAATTATTTTAATAAATTACAATTTGAGTCGAGTTTCATCAAACAGTTTTTGGGTTCTTCAGAACTCATGTGTCTTAACTTCTCCACCAATTTTCATGGCTAGAGCACATCTGATGCTACTAAAAAATAACACTCTCTCTTAGCAAGGAATGTGCTCTAGCAACAATGCCCAACTGCATGCTGCACTGTCTCTGAAGCATCTCCTTTCCGCACTGTTGCTGCCACCAACACTGTACTGCTACCCATGACACTGCTGCATCTGTAGTACAACTCCCTCTGCATCCGCTGCTAACACTGCCACTGCTAGCTCTGCACTGCGTCATTTTCCAATTGTTGTTGCTTAGCAAAGAAAAAGCATCCAAAATTTCTGAACTAATCGTGTTCAGCATAATACCATATGAATGTTGGAATTTGACTGCTACTAGTCTCTGACCCTCTGAATCTTCTATGTTGTTGCTGACTTCTGCACTGTGCCATCTGCACTGCTCCCAACCTTGCTTTGCGCTAATCAGTCTCTGGTCTTAGGCTACTTCATTTGTCTCTCCAATCAACTCACTGCATCATCTGACATTAATTCCATCTCACTACTGTTGAATCTTGAGCTCCCATAGCAAGGAATTGATCCAGGAGGTGGACTCCTCAAGGATCCTGCCCACATGTAGTCCTCCCAACTACAGTTCAATATCGCCCCATCTCCCTCCTGGAGATGTGTGGGCACTCATGGCAAACTCATCTTCGTCAATTTTTGTTGGAGCAGTGTTAGGATCATGTTTCTCATCCTTATCATTTTGCTTCAAAGGACACTGGGATGCAAAGTGGCCCATCTTGCTACATCTGAAACATTTCACCTTCGAAATGTCCTTCTTCCACTTCTGCTTTTGTTGTCCCTTTCATGCTGAAGTTGCATCCTCCTCCTCCTTGGTCTTTGTGTTTTACTCCCACTGCTACCATTGAGGTTGACCTTAACTAGATCCCTCCTTAATTCCTCTTGTTGATGGGCTACCCACATCTCCTCCCATGAAGGTGGTCTTTCCCTGCCCAATATACTTTGGACGAAGACTTGCCATTCATCTGAGGCTCCATTCAGGGCCATCCTTACCATCGCGGTAGACTGTGGAGTAGACCCCACTACAACAAGCTGGTCTCTGGTGTCCCGAAGACATTGAAGATAGGAGTTAGCCCCTTCTCCCTTCTGCAACAATGTTTGTTGCAAGTTGCAACTTTTGTTCTAGGTACATCTTCCGCTATTCGGAAGAGCCTTCATACACTGAAGACAAGGCTTCCCACATTTCTCGGGCTGTATCTTTGACCTGCAAGTGTGAGACCACATGATCTCGAACTCCATCAAGTATGAGCCTCTTCGCCTTCCCCTGCTCGACCTTGTACTTCTTCTTCTTATAATCATTGTTCGCGTGAACAACCACAACACTCTTGACGTAAGCTTCGAGATCGTCGATTCTGGTCTTCCATATGACATAGTTGGAAGCTCCTTCCAACCTGTCCTGATCTCTGAGCCTATGTGATGCAATCTCACCCAAACTATCGAATTGACTCCTCTAGTCAATGCTAAACACTCATCTGCTATCCAACAAGTGAAGAATTCAAACTTTTGGTGAGAAAAGTCTTGTGAGGAGAAAATTCCCCTTCTATGTGTCTTCGCTCTTTTCCGACGGATTTCTGCCCCGGCAGAAATTACGCCCTTCAAGCACTGCGCCGAGGCTCTGCGTCACTCCCTTTGCCTTTGCAAACTCACGAACCAGAAATCGTACCTCTCTGTCGACTCTCTCAGAGGGAGATTTCCTCAGAATCTTTGCTTCCCGACAAGGACTGCACAATCCCTTCAAGGGGATTCGAATTGCTGCCAAATGTAGCTATTGGCCTCTGCTCAGCGCTGGATCTGCTCTTCCTGTTTCAAAATCAATGCTTTGATACCATGTGAAAATTCCTACACTCAAGGAACCCCTACTGCAGCAAAACCGAATTTACTTCTACTTGATTTTAATATAGATTATCAAGTTATTTTTTGAAAAATACTGAAGTAAATTACTTCTTCAGCCTTCACCAATTTAATTTGATTACATGAAGCAAGAAACTGAGCAAAGAACAAGATACATAGGACACCGTTATTTTTGGACAAAATAATCCTTGGAAAAACGATGCAACAACTCTGAGGGTTTTCTATTATTAAGCAATAGTTCTGAATACGATGTTGGATGCCCTCTCGACAATCCAGTTACAGAGAAAAATATAATGGCTGAAAACTGAGTGAGATTACCTCACTTCTCCCGGCAGTCACCGGCTGATCCGGCAGCAGAATTGGCTAACCCCGACTATTTGTGTGCTGGCCCCGCATAGGCCCCGTGTCAGCCTTACAGGCGCTTTAGCCTTGTTGTCTCTTTTGCATCAACCTCTCCTTGTTGTTCTGACAACTCCCCAACAGTTTCGAATTTCTGCATGAGGGAAACTTCTGCTCTGTGGTGGCCCTTTTGGCTCTGCGTCAGGCATACGTGGGCCTAGACTGGCCCAACGCCATCCCTCTAGATGCTGCACTGCCTCCACTAGTGTCTCTCCGCTTCTCTGCTGAGTATTCACGAACTATCCCTGCCCCTCTGCTGCAGAATGGTCACTTAGTTCGAATTTCTTAGCTTCCTACCTCCATAAATCGAACTCCAAATCAATTCGTTCTCTTTGTGTCTTTCTAAATGAACCCCAAGCCTCCTTCTTATACTTTTCTCGTTGAGACTTCAACGACCGAGATTAAGTCTTTAATCAACGACTAAGATTAAAAACTTGACTTGATCCGCTTTCTAGAACATTCTCACCCATATTTTGATTAATGCCCATTAATACTTTAATTTTCCTAAGTTTAGACTTAGGAACCCCATTAAAAATATTAATTATTTTAATAGAATACAATCCGGGTGGAAATTTCACCAAACGGTTTCTGGGTTCTTTAGAACTCATGTGCCTTAGCCTCTCCACCAATTTTCATGGCTAGAGCACATTCAATGCTACCAAAAACTAACATGAGGTACATTAGCCATTGTTTCATACAAAGTGCTTTCATTCAATGCTATCGATATTTAAGTGAGGATCATAGGTTGAATTCAAATTGTGGATGATGATGCCTAGAAGTTATACTTGTTGCCTCATTTCAGCTTGGTGGTCATCTCAATCTTCTAGTAAAGTGTGAATTCATTGGGGCCTTTTTTTCACTATCTAGGAGGGGCACAAATAGGAGGCCTTGATTGATGTCATGTGACCACACCACTCCATACTTAGCACTTTCCATTTATCCCTTTTTCATTGTCCTTTATTTTGTTTGGAACTGGTTATTATTAGTCACATCCTATGAAAAGAGTGGCTTGGAAATTTCGCATAGGTTGATGCAACTGCAAAAATAAAGAATGATAAAAGAATATGCTGATTGTTAAAATGCACAAAAGTGGCAAGGGATGAATGATCGTTAAAATCTAAGTTGAGCTCTACCCTTGCATTTGAGGCTATCACCCTAGTGCCATGCAGATTGTGCCTATCGATGTAAAAGGGGCTTAAAAGAAACATCCCATCTCCCATGAGTGATAAACTTCCCATACTAAAAGGGAACTGAAATGAAATGAGAACTTGCTAAGCAAGCCAAATCAAAGCAAAGATGAAGGCTAAATAGAGGGTGGAGAAAATAATGTGAAGGGTAATTCAGGTAATGCAAGCACTCCCTCCACAAAGTTGCTCATGGATGATGGTGTTGCATAACCCATGTATAAGACTATGACACCTTTCATGAAGTACATCCTAGACCATATCACTTATCGCTCACACTTATTGATTAACAGGTAGGCCTAGGAACTGGTACTTCCTCTATTGGCTGGGAGCATGTGACAGGAACATTTGATGATCCTCCAATACCTAAATTTGGCCACTTGTATAAGGTCATAAGCTAGTGTGAAGTTTGAATATGATACTTTGTTTGATATACTAATATGGCTCTAACATTGAGTATGGTCCACTTCTTATGGTTCAATGTCTCTTGTGTACATGCTAGAAGACCTTCGTTGATTCTTTGGAGCTTTCATTTGATGATGATCCATAGTTCTTTGGAGGACATTGATGATGCTTCACCCATCCACTTGAAAGTTGATGACACACCCTATGGAGGGTCTTCTATTGTATGTTAGACATTGCACATTGGTTGATGGATATTGAGCTTGATGATGTCTTGGCATGTGCCTTGAGACACTCGCTACCTTTAGCACCTTGGACATTACCCATTGGAGCTAGGGCATTGCTCATTGATGATGACGTGGCACCTCCTTGCATGACATGGACTTGAGAAAGATAACGATGCCCCTTAGACTATTCATTGCAGTGTTCGATGGAGAAACATGTTTGTGGAGGATGATGTCACCCCTTT
Source organism: Pinus taeda (assembly GCA_000404065.3). NCBI lineage: Eukaryota > Viridiplantae > Streptophyta > Pinopsida > Pinales > Pinaceae > Pinus > Pinus taeda. The sequence goes on from APFE031025735.1 coordinate 102,564, forward strand.
TAGGCATCTATACCCACATGTGTGGCCTTTTTGAGTGGAGTTTTCATTTTATTTCATAGTATTTTCACATTTGAGGCTATATTGTGGGTTGACTTGATGACCTATCCACATTGTATTATGGATTGTCATATTTAAGGGGCTTTTAGCCTAATTGAACTAAAGTGCTTGGTTTCCATCATATAAATAGGGGAGTGCTTGGTTCATTTGATCATTGCACAACATGAGACACACACATCTCTTGGATTACATGATGTCTTTTCTCTAGTTTGCCATGGAGCACTAGTTGAGCAACTCGCATAGGGGATTTCTTGGAAGTGGATTTGATCTCTTTTCATGGATGCTTATGTTGGAGCTTGGATGAATGCATGGTAAAACAAGTAGGTTAATGTCTTTTATCTTGGTTTTACATTTTATTAGATGGATGATGCATATCTTAAGTATGTTAGCATGGTATTTATTTCATGATTCTCATTAACCTAACCCTTCTTCCAAGGCTTCGAGAAAGTATCATGCTATCCCTTTCCTTTAATTTATCTTAGAAAAATTGAGAGCCTTGACTCAAACCCTAGGATAAGTAGGTTAACTTGCCCTAGCTCTTTCGAATCTTGTTTCTACTTTAAAGTTGCCCTAAGTTTGTATGCTCCTAGATTCCATTAGCCCTAGTTTGAGAAGGAACTAGTCCTCTCTCTTGTGACAATCATTAAAACCCTAACTTCTTTTAAAAAAAATTGTTGTAGGGTAAATTTAGGTTTATTTACAACAAATTCATACATTTTCAACATTTGTTGACTTGGACATTGATGTTCTAGCGTTAGGAATTGATTGGATAAGTAAAATATATATTTTATGTGCAATTTCCAGCCATTAAATAGGGCTGACATCTAGGGTTTAAGTGCTTTTACATGCCTTTCTAGCCATATAAATTGTTGTAATACACTTTTATTTACGCGTAATTTTAACCCTCATTTTACATTTTATTATCATAGTTTTAGGGGCTAAATTTGCTACTGTTATAGACTATTTTATTGCTGCAAATTCTGGTTTAAAGAGCAGTTTATGATAGGCAAGTGTAATTTATTGATTGCGTGTGTTTGAGAACCTATTTGAGCCTCTATTAGTTGACCTAAGCCTTCAGATTGAGCCATAGACCTTTGAACTCAAATCTTGAAGTTGCTTTATAAACCACTCTAAACTTGATTCCTATTTTCATCCTTGGGTGGAAATCATTGTAGAACCCTTAGGGGTCACTTAGCTTGAGATTATTAGATTATTTGATCCCTAAGATCTACTTGGGAAGTCTCCCTTGTGTTGGATTCTGTCCATCACTAGAATGAGGGGAGTTGTTATTGAGGTGATGGTTGTAACGAACAAAGTTTGTATACGCAGCAAAATATTCAGAATACTTGGAATATAAGAATGTCCATCATGGGACAAATAATATATTTGTATAAGAATGTTTGAATACAATACAAGTGAGATGAGATATGAGATTGTTACAAATGAGGGCCCTATACTTAAGCAGGTGCCCCTTCATGAATGATCATGTCCTCAGAGACATGCCTCTTCTATAATAATCATTATTTAGTTAATCATTATTATGATTATTGTTATTATTTATTTTTATATTATTCTTATATAAATTATATTCATAACATTGCCTTCCTCTTTAGAAAGCTTTGTCCTCAAAGCTTATTGCTAATAAGATATGTCAGCTGTTTCTTTGTCTTGTAATTTATATCTTTTGAAGTTCTTCGAGTTGTCATCTTTGATGATACAAGATGATAGGATCTTCTGAGTGATAAAAAAATTTGTTGAACTGAGAAGGAATCTAACCATCCTAAATCAATCTTTTGTGGAACTTTGCAATTATTTGATACCTGGGATAAATTGTTATTGTAAGACTTGATTGTGCAGACGCAGTATTCTTCGGAACATAAGTCTGTTGTTTCTGTTATGAGTGATACAGATAAGAAAAATGATTGAAATGTCTACTTTTGTGATTTGGGTGTCGATAAGGAGTTCTTGTGATTGTATTTCCCCTTATCCTATTTGTGGCGATTTCTTAATTTACTTGAGGTATTGATGTTGTTAAGTTGGTTACAAAATCTTCAGTTGGAGTTTTCATTGTTTGAATTGCAACCTTTGAATATGTTTTTACTTCAACTGGTTTGTCTTCTTGAAGTGTGATATTGACTGGATTAGTATTTGTTCTGTTTTCTTCAACTTAGATTGTTATGTCTGAAGACTCCGATACTTCGTTCGTGATGAGTTCTTCTAATTTGTCTTTCAATGATTCCTTATCATCCTTAAGTTTCTTACTTTTTGGAAGTAGATTTTGGTTATGATTTTTTAAGAATGTTTGAATACAAGTGAGATGAGATATGAGAAAGGATCTAACCATCCTAAATCAATCTTCTGTGGAACTTTGCAATTATTTGATACCTGAGATAAATTGTTATCGTAAGAGTTGATTGTGCAGACGAAATATTCTTCGGAACATAAGTCTGTTGTTTCTGTTATGAGTGATACAGATAAGCAAAATGATTGAGATGTCTGCTTTTATGATTTGGGTGTCGATAAGGAGTTCTTGTGATTGTATTTCCCCTTATCCTATTTGTAGCGATTTCTTAATTTACTTGAGAAATTGATATTGTTAAGTTGGTTACAAAAGCTTCACTTGGAGTTTTCATCGTTTGAACTGCAACATTTGAATATGTTTTTACTTCAACTGGTTTGTCTTCTTCATGAAGTGTGATATTGACTGGATTGGTATTCGTTTTGTTTTCTTCAACTTAGATTGTTATGTCTGAAGACTCTGATACTTCTTTCGTGATGAGTTCTTCTAATTTGTTTTTTAATGAATTCTTATCATCCTTAAGTTTCTTACTTTGAGTAAGTAGATTTTGGTTATGATTTTTTAAATGTGAAAGTTCTTCAACTTCTAATTCAACCTCATTTTGATGCTTGAGTTTCTCATTTTTTAAATCTCTGATTTGTTCTAATAACTTTTGATTAAGGTTTTTTAAGTGCAAAATTTCTTCTTCTTTCTATGATAGACTCTCATTGAGTTTCTTCTTGGAACTTTCCTTTTCTTGCTCTAATTTGTGCTTCGTAGTTTTACACTTTTTGACTTGTGCAAGTTGTTTTTGTCTATGATCCTTCAAACGAGCATTTCTTCGTTTTTATTGATATGACTCCTTCAAGCTCCTACTTTGATATTGTTTCTTGATTCTCTTGAAGCATCAATTTCAAAATGTCTTTAAACTCTTCTGATGAGGGCATTATTGATTTTCACTTCCTTGCCATATATCCCGGAATGTGATCATCTTCTTCTTGTAAGGAAACATAAATTTTTTTTGCTCTATGTTTAACATGAACGTACTCAGTTATTTAAACCAAGCTAGACCAGAAATTATGTCAATATCTTTGTTATATATATATACGATGCTGAATTGAGATATATATTCATAATAATCAACTTTCACTTGTAAACCATTAATTTCATATTCTTTCTCACAAAAAAGATTTCTCTTTCACCAATATTTGGCTCTGGAATTAATAGTTGATTCACCAAATTAATATTGTTGCAATTTTCTTTGTTGCTTATGCTGATAATGAGATTAATCGTTTTTCCTTGGATACTCCTCTTTAATATAAATAATTTGAAATTTGTAATTGGAAGACCCTTATGGGAGAATCTTCCTTCATTTTGGAATTAGACTCTATTCCTTTCTTGTTAGTCATTGATTCCATTTTGCTTTGTCGAGATGAACTTAGGGTTTTAAATATAACCCTTTCTAATATTTATAATAAGATATTATTATTTTCTTTTTTATAAATCTTCAAAACTTTATTATTTCTTCCAACCGTAGTATTGAATCCTCTACAAATTCTCCTTTTTTATATGCCCTCTGATACCAATTGTTATCACCTGTAGTTAAGTTTGAAATTTTTTAAGAAATGCTGACAATTACAATGTCAATGAAGTATTGTAATAAACAGGAAACAACGCTGATAACGAGATTATCAATGCTTTTGTGAGTTTAGTAAATTTTTTAGAGGAATGCGCTGACAATGGGAGTGTCATCGTTATCGGGTATTTGCCAGTAACAGGAGTATCAACACCAAACTTAAAATTTGAATTTCAAATTTTGAAATGCGTTGACACATTCCACGTCAACAATGAAATAATAATTACCTGGACATGCCACGATAAATCCGAAGGTGAAAGGTACGTGCTGAAAATAATGTTTTCCGTCGTCGAAGAGGTATTGCAGTTGTTTTGTAATTATTGAAGGGTTAAGTCATTATTTCACCCATCAATCAGTTATCCAACACACATGCCTGAACATCATTGATTTTCCCATATAGTAATTTCACCGTTTTCAATTGTGAGTTTTTGTTAACTTTTATTACTGGAAAGCCGTTCTATTCAAGCTACTCGATGGAGATACATGATCGAATGTCGCTTTTTCCTTCTACGTGATCGCCAGACTGTGAAGATAATGGGGAAAAGCGAAAGGCAAAACAAAAATGAACCAAAAGAGCCCAATCTAATGGAGATCTACCCGAACATTCAACAATGTTTTTGACAGGCTGGGAGGGAGGATTTTTTCCATCGAAGGCGAAATGTTATATACCTAAGGGGGTAATATGGGGTATCGAGGGAGGTACCCAAGGTAATAATGTAATAATGGGATGGGCCATAGTAATAAATAAGGTGGTTAACCCATGTCATATAAGGGACCACAAGTAGTTAATAATAATGTAAGGGGCCCATGGTATTAGTTGATGGTATGAGGAAACCATGGTAATGATGCATGGTATTGTATGTATGAGGCCTATATAGAGGCTAGAGACTCCACATGGAGGGATATGAAGAGAAGTAGTCTTGTATGATCAAGCATATGGCTTGTGGAGTGTTCTCCTTCCTTAAGGAGTGAATGTATGGTGTTGCCCTACCATAAGGGTTTGATCAATAAAGTATCATTTCATATTATTCTTGGGTTTATTCGTATTATCTTATAATTTCTTATCAGATCTATAACATTCTCGGGTTAGATATACAATAAGTGGTATCAGAGCTACATTTGTGGTTTAGATATACAACAAGTGGTATTAGAGCACTTTCTTGGGCACAAAAGTGGAGATTTTTTTTTTTACTTTTTGTAGGATTTCAAGGGCGGCGAGTTTGCAGATCAGATCTGTACGTTTTGGTTCAAGATCTGAAAAATCTGATTGCAGATCTGTATTCTTTGTGAAAAAATAGCCGATTTCAAAAAAAAAAATCGGTCAAATCGGAGTCCGGATGAAGGAGATATCGCTGATTTAAAAATCAGTGGGGTTGCTGATAATTTTTCAGGGCAGCGAGTTTGCGGCACAGATCTAGACGTCCTGGTGCAAGATCTACAAAATATAACTGTAGATCTGGAATCTTTGTGGAAAAAACCCAATTTCAAAAAAAATATCAGTCGAATCGGAGTCCGGATGAGGGAGATATCGCTGATTTAAAATCAGCACTTTTTTCAGAAATTTTGGGTGACGGTGGGAGAGTAGCAGCGCAAATTTGAAATTCCAGTGCCTGAATCAAGATTTCTATCACATGGGCAGATGCAGAATGAGTGTTCCATTTCCAAAAACAGGTTATAATAGAGATTCTGAGCAATATTGACGAAACTGTGACATTTTCAAATTTTCGCCAAGTAACTGAAGTTTTTTCCAAACCCTCTTTATGGCTTCTAGCGAGGTTCTATTTTTTACAGGAAAAGATGATGGTCCGACTATTGAAGAATTCATAAAGGACCGAAAGCGTATATTTAAGACAGATTGGAGGGGTAAAGTGTGGTTATTTTTAATAGATGAGGCTGCCAAATGGTGGTGGAATTCACTTGACCACAAGCAGTTGACCAAACTTTCAGATGAAGAATTTGAGAAATTACTCTTAGACAGATGGTCTCATGCCAGAAAACAAGATAAGGAGAAACATCTGGGTCTATTTCCTACTGGTATATCATTATTACAGGTTCATGGATTGATTCAGAAGGAAAAAATCATTCTGTCTATAAATCTGAGTTGCAAGCAAAATCTCATAGATGTCAACTTGGCAAAAAAATTGCAAAATTCAGCAAAACAAATTGAAAACACACAAGTGGATGATAATGATGTTCAAGTGTACAAGGATTTGAAGATTTCTATGGATAAGTATGTGTTGCATGGTGATTTTTATGCTTCAGAGATAGATAATATGGATGTTGTTTTGGGATATCCTTGGATGGAATCTATGTGTACTATCAATATTAATGTACAGAAGAAATTCCTGAAGCTCTGGTATAAAAAGAAGAAAATTACATTACAGGACATTTCCATTAATAAACAGATAGAGTACAAGGAGGCTGAAGCAAAAGATGTTCCAGGGTCGGACATATTAGATGATGAGCAGTTGATGGTCGACAGTCAGACACAAACAGAGACTGAAGCAGAAAAGGTTACAGGTGCTGATACATCAGAGGAGGACTCAGTGGTTGAAGTCATATTGGAAAAGAAGACACCATAACAGACACCTCAGCAGGGTGAATTAAAGAAGAAGACACCGTGGGTTAAAACTTCAACATATCATCACCCACATCACCCCGCAAGACAACCATCAAGATGGAAACCAAGTAGTCACAACCCCCATATGATGGATAGCGAGGAGCGAAGATCCACCTATTACACATCAACACAAAAGAGCTGCCACGGTCAACTTCCATATCAAGCGAGCGAGGCACCAGCGAGATCGAGGGTTCACCTTTCTCTTGGATGGCTAGATGCACGTGCTTAGTATCAGTGGACTACTCTTTTGAGTAGATCTTATTATTTGTGTTCTTCCCATGTTTCAGGGACGAAACATGCTAAGAGGGGTGGAATGTTATATACCTAGGGGGGTAATATGGGGTACCGAGGGAGGTACCCAAGGTAATAATGTAATAATGGGATGGGCCATAGTAATAAATAAGGTGGTTAACCCATGTCATGTAAGGGACCACAAGTAGTTAATAATAATGTAAGGGGCCCATGGTATTAGTTGATGGTATGAGGAAACCATGGTAATGATGCATGGTATTGTATGTATGAGGCCTATATAGAGGCTAGAGACTCCACATGGAGGGATATGAAGAGAAGTAGTCTTGTATGATCAAGCATATGGCTTGTGGAGTGTTCTCCTTCCTTAAGGAGTGAATGTATGGTGTTGCCCTACCATAAGGGTTTGATCAATAAAGTATCATTTCATATTATTCTTGGGTTTATTCGTATTATCTTATAATTTCTTATCAGATCTATAACATTCTCAGGTTAGATATACAACAGGGAGTGTCATCGTTATCGGGTATTTGCCAGTAACAGGAGTATCAACACCAAACTTAAAATTTGAATTTCAAATTTTGAAATGCGTTGACACATTCCACGTCAACAATGAAATAATAATTACCTGGACATGCCACGATAAATTCGAAGGTGAAAGGTACGTGCTGAAAATAATGTTTTCCGTCGTCGAAGAGGTATTGCAGTTGTTTTGTAATTATTGAAGGGTTAAGTCATTATTTCACCCATCAATCGGTTATCCAACACACATGCCTGAACATCATTGATTTTCCCATATAGTAATTTCACCGTTTTCAATTGTGAGTTTTTGTTAACTTTTATTACTGGAAAGCCGTTCTATTCAAGCTACTCGATGGAGATACATGATCGAATGTCGCTTTTTCCTTCTACGTGATCGCCAGACTGTGAAGATAATGGGGAAAAGCGAAAGGCAAAACAAAAATGAACCAAAAGAGCCCAATCTAATGGAGATCTACCCGAACATTCAACAGTGTTTTTGACAGGCTGGGAGGGAGGATTTTTTCCATCGAAGCACCGATTTCCATGACGAGGTTGTTTGAGCATTTGCCTAGGGTTTCGACAGTGAGCGTGTGGAGGTTGGAGGGATTTCGTTCCAGGTGACAAAAGAGTTGATTGTAGAGGTCACAACTTTGCCTACGGATGGAGAAAAAGCCTTTAGGAGTTATGTCTTAGTTGGGATTGTTGTCTCGTTCTTCCTAAAAGCTAAGTTCAAAGAAAGAAATTGGAAGGCCAGGGTGTAGAGGTCTTGGTTGGAAGACAATTGGTGTGGGTTGTTGTGAATTACCCAGTTGTATCCCACATGTGAAGGGCGTTTTAACTGGGTAAACTTATATCATTTCCATTTCTTAGCTCATCTAGCAGGACAAGTGAGAATGAATGCATGTTATTTTTTATTGGAAAGTCTTGAGCACATGGCTGCTCGGGTTCGGGCCATAACAGACCCATCTCCAAATTTCATTTATTACAAAGCTTTAATTAAGTTATTAATTGAAAATCAATTGGCAAAGGCTAGAAGAACATGGAGCCATTTTCCATTCTGGGGAGGTTTCAACCCCAGTCCCCTAAGTTTAAATGAGGAAGGAAGAAGGGTACCAAAAACCCTAAGGCAGGAACCTCCTCTTAAGGCAACCCCACTGTGCAAGCCAGAAGTCGAAAGGAAGAAGACAAACCCTCATCTTCTGTTCCTAAATTACCCAAGGTCTATTCTAGAAGAAGTGATAGGCTTAGGAAAATATAGTCTGTTGAAGATCCTCCTATTGAGAGTTCTCCTAATGCTGAAAATCCACCTACTGAAGGTTCCCTTGTAAAAGCCAGCTAGTAGAGCGAACCAAAGGAAAGAGGGCTAAGCCTAAACCCCATGATGAAGAAGTTCTAGCTGAAAATGAACTCACCCCTTTTGAAATGTTCAAAGGGGGTAAAAGACCTCACACTAGGCCCTTAAACAAATTGAGGTTGAAGATAAAGTTGAAGTAAAACCCTGACCTTGCCAAAGAGGTCATAGACGTGGACAATGTTCCACTAAAGGACCTAATTATAAACAAAGGGAAAGCTACAAGTTCAAAGAGGTCGAAGAAAACAAAGGGAACCAAGAAGAAAATCCCCATGGAAGCCAGACAAAGCGAGAGGTAGATGATGGATAAGGTGGATGTCTTATTGGAAGCAGCAAATACCCTCAGCTGAGAGGCTGGTAGCCATTTTTTTGCGTTTTGATCTTTCACTATCAGAGTGAATTTTTGATCAAGCAACTGTCAGCGTATAAGCACAGAAAGGCGCTGATATTCTTGTTGTCAGTGCATTTTGCAGAGAAGCATTGGCATTTTCATTGTGAGCGCATTTTGGAAAATCAGTCTGAAAGAAGACGTTGACAGTTGGCTCGTCAGCGAAATCCCCAGTTCCGGCAGCTAAAGGATGGACAATAGTGTTATCAACGAATTGCAGTAGGGATGACCGAGAAGGAAGGAGCCAAACAAAAGTCCATTTTTGAAGGATGACAAGGCATGATCTACAGTGAGGGAAGCATAACCATGATACATTTTCTCAACCCCATTATTAGCATAGATTTCAACGAGTTGTTTTGATTTGAAAAACTTGATATGTTTAAAGATATTTTCATATGCATGTACCTAAGAGATTTGTACTGCTATTGTTGGATTACTGTAATTAATTTTGAGCTACAAACCTGTTTCAGTTATTGTATTATTTATATAAGAAAAGACTGTAGAAGAAAAAAGGGTTGGAGTTTATTTGAGATTAATCATCCCCTATGTATTATTGAGTAGATCTTAATGAAAACAGTCTTCATGAGTAGCTTACAGAAATTTTTGTGTTATGATTCCCTGTCCATCTTTCTTCGTTTTATATTTCCTCATGTTTGAAATACTGAATGTTTGAAATTGGGATTCATATTTTTATGTTCCTTTTCTTTTATTCTCAGGCATTTAATAAATGTTGTTTACTTAACCGTTGCACTAATTTCTTTCATTTCTTCCAAATTCCATATAGTGTCAAAGGAATTATGACTACCTTGCTTTTGTGTTTTGCTCATTGAAATTGTAAATATATAAAGCTTGATTGGGTCAGACTCCATGCTCAATGCTGGAATTTTCACATAGTCCAACCAAACTCAATCATTTTTTAGATAAATCTCGCCATAGGACTCAATTGCAAACCTTCTACTACAGTGATCTTGAGTAGTTGAGTTTGGGGAGAGATCCCTCTCTAGGTTGAAGGGCTAACTTTCAACCTCAAAGCGGTTTGAGGTTAGCTTAGAGTTTTTCTCGTAGCAAGGGTTTTCTCTAAGTGATAACACTAATGTTGCACCAAATGTTGAAACTGAGCAAAATATATATATATAAGAATTGAATTGATTTTATTATGGGGCAAGATGGTTCTAATTTGCTAAGCCAAGTATTTTATTAATAATATAATTGCTTTATGTTTTTGGATTAAATTGAATCGAATTTATTATGGGGCTCAATGGTTTTATTGTTGATTTCTGGTAGCATCGGATGTACTCTAAGTCTCAAAATTTGCAGGGAGGCTTAGACACATGCGTTCTCCAATACCCAGAAATCGTTTTGGGAAATTCCACCCAAAGACAGTTTTATGAAAATAATTAATTATTTTTAATGGGAACCTAAGTCTAAACTTAGGATATTAAAATAATTAATGGGTATTAATCTAAACTGTGGGTGTAACTTCTAGAAGAAGACAAGGATCAAGCCAAAATGATCTAAGCCATTGATTAGAAGTTAATCACGGCCGTTGGTTGTCCAACAAAGAGATATAAGAAGAGGCTTGAAGGGCACTTGGAGAACACACAGAGGGGAGATCAGAAGTTCAATTTTCTGAAGCAGAGCAACTGCTGGAAAGATTTTTGATAGTGATCTTTTGTAGTGAGGGGCAGGGATAGTATCTGAAGGGAAATCTTTCCCAGTCGGAGAATATTCAACAGAGAAGAGAGAGAGATCCAACATAGGCAGCACAAAGCCAGAGACGCTGAAGCAAAGCCACGCAGAGGTAGCGTAGAGCCTTGAGCAAGTCCGAAAATTTGCTGAGGAGATCGATTTCTGTAGTTGGAAGCCGGGGTGTGAGACCGGGAGAGCAGAAGTCAGAATCTCAAAGGCAAATCGATGAACTGGGAGGAGTGACGCGGTGCCAAAAGGGTGTGATGCTGGGCTGACGCAGTGATTGCTCAGAGGCAGCCAGGGGCAGTTCATTCAGTGGTTGGATCAGCCAGGATTTCCAGTGATTGAGTGAGGTAACCTCACTTATCTCTCTGTTAGTGATATTCTCTGTCGCTGGATTGCCAGGAAGGCATCCAAAGATTGTATTTAGAAATTACTACTGCATAATAATAAAACCCTCAGAGCTGTTGCACCGGTTTTCCCGCATTAGGTTTTTCCGGGGACATTTGTCCAAAAATATTTGTGTAGATGTGTTGTACTTCTTTCTTGTTCAGTTTCTTGTTTCCGTATTTTATTTAAATGGTGAAGGCTGTAGTGTATTCGTTTCAGTATTTATTGTAAGAAACAATAAATAATTTTGTTTAGTAATTAACGAATAGGAGAAACGTAATCAGTTGCTGCAGTAGGAATTTGGGCATCCAAATTTTCACATGGTAACAGAGTTGCAGGTGAAACAGGAAGGAGTTGGTGGGACACAATTTTTCTGCAGGTAGTTTGCCGAGTAGAAAATCGTTAGAAGAGAGAGAAGAAGCACAGTGATGGAATTTTTCCTCAGTATACTTCCCGCCAAGAAGTCTGTTTTCTTATTGCCTGAACAACAACAGTATGAAACAGAAAGGAGCAGTTCGACATTTTCGTGGCAGAGATGGCAACCAGTGGACTGAGAGATCAGGACAGGTTGGATGGGGTATCCAACTATGTGATCTGGAAGGCAAGGATGTCGTGCCTTCTAGATGAGCATTTTCTTAAGATCTATGTCGACATCACGGTGGCTGAGCCTACATATCCAGATCAGCTGAAGAAGTACGAGGGAGATATAGAGAAGGCCAAGAGGATGATCCTTGATGGAGTAAAGGATCACATGGTATGTCACATTGCTAGCAGAGGGACTGCTAAGGAGACGTGGGATGCCTTGACAACACTATATCAAGGATCTTCCGAGCAGGGAAAGATGTTCTTAGAGCAGAAACTGAGATCTGTACAGATACAGAAGGGGGAGTGCATTGATTCGTTCCTCATGAAGTTTCAGGAGACCCGAGACAAGTTAGCAGCTGTAGGGTCTACACCTCAAGGTTCCGAGATGGTGAGACTGGCCCTAGGCTCAGTCTTAGAAGAGTGGCAAGTCTTTGTCCAAAGCATCTTGGGCAGGGCAACTTTGCCAGACTGGGATAGCGTGTGGGCAACTCTCATGCAGGAAGAGCTGAGGAGAGATCTAGTCAAGTGTAATCTTGACAGAAGCAGCAATGGTGGGTCAAAGCCCAAGGAGGAAGAAGAGAATGCAACTCTTGCATCCAAGGGGTAGCAGGAGCAGTGGAGGCGAAAGAAAGATGTCTCGAAGATCAAATGTTTTAGGTGTGGTGAAATGGGTCACGACTCACTATGAAACATAGTGTCCTCTCAGGAAGAAGGACAAAGATGAGAAGCACGATTTGAAGTTTGCACTCGCGAAGGTCGAGTTGGAGGAGTTTGCCATGACAATGGAGATACCTCTAGGAGGGGGTGGGTTGATTTAGAATTGTATTTCGAAAGAGCTACAGATGGACAAAATCCTTGAGGAGTCCACCTCTCAGATCAATTCCTTGCTATGGGAGCCCAGATCAGCAGTAGCAGGATGGACCAGTGTTAGTTGATGTAGAGGAGTGTCAGAGTGACAGTTGCAGTGGTTAGGAGCGCTAGAGACTGAGCAACGCAGAGCTAGGGTTGCAATGCAGATGTAGTTGGTAGTGGCAATGCCAGTAGCAGCATGGATGCAAAATTGAGAGGGAGTTGCAGTACGGATGCGCTGTTGAAAATGGCAGGGTCAACAACAATATAGATGCAACATTTGCGCATTAGTTGGTGGATAAGATGTCAGACATCAGCAACGCAGAAGGAGATGTTACAAAACAGAGTGATGCTTCAGCAGGGTGCATTGTGAGAGCACATTCCTTGCTAAGAGGGAGTGTTGATTTCTGGTAGCATTGGATGTGCTCTAAGTTTCAAAATTTGCAGGGAGGTTGACACATGCATTCTCCAATACCCATAATTGTTTTGGGAAATTCCACCCAGAGACAGTTTTATTAAAATAATTAATTATTTTAGTGGGACCTTAAGTCTAAACTTAGGAAATTGAATTAATTAATGGGTATTAATCTAAACTGTGGCTGTAACTTCTAGAAGAAAATAAGGACCAAGCCAAAATGATCTAAGCCATTGATTAGAAGTTAATCTGGGTCGTTGGTTGTCCAACAGAGAGATATAAGAAGAGGCTTGAGGGGCACTTGGAGAACACACAGAGGGGAGATCAAAAGTTCAATTTTCTGAAGCAGAGCAGCTGTTGGAAAGATTTTCGATAGCGATCTTTTGCAATGAGGGGCAGGGATAGTATCCGAAGGGAAATCTTTCCCAGTCAGAGAATAATCAGTAGAGAAGAGAGAGAGAGATCCAACATAGGAAGCAGAGAGCCAGAGAGGCTGACGCAGAGCCAGGCAGAGGCAACATAGGATGACTCAGAGGCAGTGCAGAGCCTTGAGGAAGTCTGAAAATTTGCCGAGGAGATCGATTATTGTAGTTGGAAGTCAGGGTGTGAGACTGCAAGAGCAGAAGTCAGAATCTTAGAGGCAAATCGATTAGCCGGGAGGAGTGACAGTCCCTAGAGGGTGTGACGCTGGGCTGACGCAGTGACTGCGCAAAGGTAGTTCATTTAGTGGCTGGATCAACCAGGATTTCTAGTGATAGAGTGAGGTAACCTCACTTATCTCTCTGTCAGTGATATTCTCTGTAACTGGATTGCCGAGAATGCATCCAAAGATTGTATTCAGAAATTACTACTGCATAATAATAAAACCCTCAGAGCTGCTAGACCGGTTTTCCTATATTGGGTTTTTCCAAGGCCATTTGTCCAAAAATAGCGGTGTCCTGTGTGACATTTGTCCAAAAATAACTGTGTAGATGTGTTGTACTTATTTCTTGTTCAGTTTCTTGTTTCCACATTTTTTTTAAATGTGGTGAAGGTTGCACTGTATTCGTTTCAGTATTTACTGTAGGAAATAGTAAATAATTTTGTTCAGTAATTCACAAATAGGAGAAACATAATCAGTTGCTGCAGTAGGAATTTGGGCATCCAAATTTTCACATCTATATGGTTAATTTCAATGTGTGGTTTATGGGGGTCGTGATGTTTTGGATAGTTGTATCCCCTTTATGTCATGTTGTCCACAATCTTTTAGTAGGGTTTAAGAAGATACAACAGTGGCCCAAACTAGAAACACCTTGTGGTTCGATTGACCGTGATGAACAGGTTGTGAAAAATTTACACTATAGATCGTGTTGAGCATTGAAGATATGTCAGAAAATTCATGTGCTATCAGAGTTCAAAGATCACTAGAGCTTTTAAGCTGTATCTTCTTCTTCTCACCTTCTTCTCTATTGTACTCAGATTCTGTAAGCCCTACGAGAATGTTGTAAACTGATGCTAGTATGATGAATAAAGTCATGTAACCGGCCTAGGTAACTTAGGACATTGTCATGAAGTGAGTTTACTTTGGGGAGTTTTTTTCTACTTGGTTAATTATTGGTACTTTTTTAGCACTTAATGATTAATTGAGTTTTTTCTCTCAATTATAATTCCAAAGCCAAAATGCGGCTTGATGGCAAGGCCTTGGGTGAGTCCTAGTCTCTAGAGTCATTGTATATTGCCACACTAGATTATTCGTAATGTTTCGCGGAATTTGACTAGGCCTAGGGTTCATTTTTTAAATTCTTAAAATTTCCCGCTCGACGAAAATTTTAATAAATTATGATTGTAAATTGTAATAAGTGATGTCTAGAGTGTTAGTTTTTGGTAGTATTGGAAGTTCTCTAGCCTTGAAAATTAGTGGAGAGGCTAAGGCACATGAGTTCTGAAGAACCCAAAAACTGTTTGGTGAAATTCCATTCGGATTGTATTTTATTAAAATAATTAATATTTTTAATGGGGTTCCCAAGTCTAAATTTAGCGAAATTAAAATATTAATCGGTATTAATCAAAATATGGGTGAGAATGATCTAGAAGGCAGATCAAGTCATGTTTTAATCTTAGCCGTTGATTAAAAACTTAATCTCGACCATTGAAGACTCAACAAGAAAAGTATAAAATGGAGGCTTGGGGTTCATTTGGAAACATACACAGAGAGATTGAGGAAATCGATTTTCTGAGGTGAGAATTTCTTAGGAGGAAAATCAATTGGGGAGATCTTGCAGCTGAGGGGCAGAGAAAATCCGAAGGACTTTCTGGAAAATACAGAACAAAGAGGCAGAGAGAGCTTGCAGAGAGGCAACGTAGTAGCCGGGAGAGTTGACGCAGAAAAGCTGCCTATCACGCAGAATCCAGAACTACCGGAATGACCGAAACTGCAGGGAACTACTAGAATAGTCGGGAGAGATGACACAAAAGCAACGCATTAGCTGGGAGAGCTAACGCAGAAAAGATGCCTGTCACGTAGAATCCAAAATTGTTGGAATAGCCAAAATTGTCGGAACTGCTGGGAACTGCCAAGAGAGTTGATGCAAGGTTGACGCAGAGCCAGTGTAGAAATAGCCGGGGTTCGCCAGTGTTATGTCAGATCAGCTGGAATTCTGCCGGGTGAAGTGAGGTAAAACTCACTCAGATTTTCTGCCAGTATTTTCTCTGTAAAGGATTGCTAGATGAGCATCTTAGATTTGTATTAAGATATTTCTCTTGCATAATAATAAACCCTCAGAACTGCCGCATTGGGTTTTTCTGGGGACTATTGTGTCCAAAAATAAGTGTGTCTTATGTATCTTGTTCTTTGCACTGTTTTTTGTTTCTTGAGATCAAATATTTAATTAGTGTAGGTTGCAGAAGTAATTTGCTTCAATATTCAGAAGAACAACTTGATGATTGTAATTTAAAATAAAGTAGGTGAAGTAGATTTAGGTTTGCTGCAGTAGGGGTTCCTTCGAGTCTAGGAATTTTCACAAAGAGAAGTTGTATGGGGTATGTTGTTGAGGTTTTTAAGTCTACTTAGTTAGAAACCCTCCATGCACTTTATCTGATTTATTCCTACTTACTTATTCTGTTACTTAACAAGTTATTTACAATGTAAATACTGAAAATAAACATTAGTGCATGCTCAACATATTACAAATCAACAACTGAAGGAAACATAAACAATCACACCATATGACACCATTATTTTTGGACCAACGTTCCCGGAAAAACCCACTGTGGGAAAACTAGTGCAGCTATTTGAGGGTTTTCTTATTAAGCAATATCAGAGTACAACCTGGGTGCCGAAACTAGCCTACCCAACAGAGAATTTCCTTGGCAGAAATACCTCTTAGTTTGAGACAGATTTCCCGGCTGAAACCTCGGATAATCCTTTCGGCAACTCAGCTACAATCTGACCCAGAAAACCCAGCCTCTGCCCTTTCTGGATTGTGTCAGCCTT
This sequence comes from Pinus taeda, assembly GCA_000404065.3. NCBI lineage: Eukaryota > Viridiplantae > Streptophyta > Pinopsida > Pinales > Pinaceae > Pinus > Pinus taeda. The sequence goes on from APFE031025735.1 coordinate 119,065, forward strand.
TCCTTGCCCAGCGCTGGCCCTGCGTCTCCCTGAATGGGTTTGCGCCAAACTTAGGAGACCCTGCATCAGCCTTTTGGCCCTCTGTGTCAGCAACACTGGCCTCTTTGAGGCTCTGCGCAGCTCCCAATTCCCTCTGCGTGGCCCTTCGTGAGCCGTGACTGGCTCTGTGTCACTCATCCTAGCTATTGCGCTGCTCTTCCGACACTATCTCTGCCTCTCTGTTTCTCTGTATTCAATGCCCCTTAGCTATAGCTCCCGATCACTAATTCTATCTCTCTTAGCAAACCCCGCTCTAGAGAATAGAATCACTGATCACTCTGGTGTGTTCTCCAATCGACCCTCAAGCCTCCTCTTATACCTTTCTTGTTGACATATCAACGGTCGAGATTAAGTCTCTAATTAACGGCTAATATTAGATCTGGCTTGATCCATGTCTTTTGGACCATTCTAACACAGTTTCATATTAATACACATTAATATTTTATTTTCCCTAAGTTTAGACTTAGGGACTCCATTAAAAATATTTATTATTTTAATATTTCCTGAACTGTTTAGAATCTGCCCAAATCCTTTTTGGGTATTGGAGATCTCATGTGCCCCAACCTCTTCACCAAATTTCGCGTTTAGAGCACATCCAATGCTACCCCATAATCAACACTCCCTCTTAGCGAGGATTATGCTCTAGCAATACTCCTCACTGAGTATCACTCTGATCATTTGGCATCGGTCCCTGTGCTGATGCTAGGCCTGCTGCCCACCATCCTTTGCACTGCTGTTTCCTGTACTACTACCCATGGTTCTGCCATTGCCACTGCTGCATCTGTACAATAATTCCCTCTGCATCCGTGCTGCTACTGGTCCTTTCTCCCAGCACTGCATCCACACTGCACCTCCTCTCATCATGCTGCATCTTGCTGCCCACTGCTGCACTACAACTCAGTTACTGATAAGTAAGTAACTGATCTCCCAACTCTGACCTCCCTATTGGGCTAGAGATCCTCCTGATACTGAAGCTCGCTCTGCCGCTGACAAGTGCTCCCTCTCTGACCTCTGCGCTGCTGCAACAACTCCCTGCATCTTGCATCGTTGCACACCTCTCTGTGCCATTCTGAACTGGTGCAATACTACCGTGCCTCTCGCACTATTGCAGCCTGCTAGCCTCATGCTGTCTTGGGACTCCTGCACTGTAGCTCTCTCTGCTGCTCCATCTGCATCTGTCTCTACCCGACTCAGCTAGTCCTGCTACTCCTCTTCGGGGCTCCCGTAGCAAGGTTTAATCCAAGAGGTTGGGTACCTTGAGGATCCTGCCGATCATCGTCTGCAGTTCGCCTGATTACAACTCAATGTCTCCCCACTTTCGCTTAAGTGGCGCATGTGCACTCATGGCACAGTCATTATCTGTCAAAACTTCCTTCTCTGCCCTTGTTGGCGCTGTCTTAGTCTCGGAAGACTCTCCCTTACTCTTTTTCCTTGGACACTGGGTCGCATAATGACCCAACTCCCCACAGTGTAAGCACTTGATCTTGGAGAGATCCTTCTTCTTCCGCTTCTCTTGCTTTCCCTCAGATTCTAGGGCAACATCTTCCTCCTCTTGCTTGATTTTGATCCCCTTGCTGCTGCTACCCGTCTTCGACTGCCGTCTGATCTCTTCTTGGCAAAGAGCAACCCACATCTCATCCCAAGGTGGAAGTATCCCCCTGCCCAGTATATTCTGGACAAATACCTCCAAGTCTTCTGAGACTGCATTCAGGGCCGTCTTCACCATCAATTCCTGATCTTGCGTGGCTTCTATAGCAGTCAACAGATCTCGGATGTCGTTCAAACCTTCGAGGAAGGTGTCAATCGGTTCTCCCTTCTTCATTTGATACGACCTCAACTGATTCTCTAGTAACATCATGCTCTGCACAGAAGTATGCTGGTACAATTTCTTGAGGGCCTCTCACATCTCATACACCGTTTCCTTCTCAGCAATGTGTGGTACTACATGATCCTTGACCCCGTCAAGGATGATGCTCTTGGCCCTCGCCATTGCCTCCTCGTACTTGTCGTTATCATTGGGGTCTCTTGGGATAGCTATAACCTTCAAGGCGAAGTTCTTGACATGATTTCTGTCATGTACGGATAAGATTCTGGCCTTTCAGACTGCGAAGTTTGACGCTCTGTCCAGTCTATCCTGGTCTCTTACTCGGTGTAGTGCCATGATGCTCTTCTAGTTCCCTCCTGGAAGTTCTCTGTTCGGCTCCTCCGAGTCTCTACTTCCCGTCTGGAAGTTCTCTTCTGTACTGCCTCTAAGTCCCGATTTCCCTCCTAGAAATCCTTTTGCCACTGTCCAGATGCCGCCTACTCTGATCGTCTTGCGCAACTGCACCACTGGTCCAGGTTCCTTAGCTAGAAAACCTCGGTAGCAACTCCCTCCTCCTGGCCTTGCTCTGTCAGGTACTGTTCTGACTACAGTACCTCACCAACTCCACTTTGCAATATTCCCACAACCTTCTAAACCCCAACAACTTGAAGGTGAGAGCTCCTAGTCTCTGCGCAATCCTGGCACCAGCAACTCGACCTCCTCAGCCAACTGCGTCAGCCCTCCCAACTTTTGAGTGGCTCTGCGTGAGGCTCCCTTTGCCTTCCTTAGCCTCTGTGTTGCCTCTTCTCGACTCACCCTTGCGTCATCCTTCCTTGTTGCTGCTCTGCTAGAAACAACTTCTGTCACCTTGAGACAACTGTGTTTTGCTGCTATTGCTCTGCTCGACTGATGTCCTTAGTCCTCTTGTGATATGCAATCATGCTTTGTTACCATGTTGAGGTTTCTAAGTCTACTTACTTAGAAACCCTCCATGCACTTTATCATTTATTCCTACCTACTTGTTTTGTTACTTAACAAGTTATTTACAATGTAAATACTGAAAATAAACACTAGTGCATGCTCAACATATTACAGATCATCAACTGAAGGAAACAGAAACAATCACATCATTTGACACCATTATTTTTGGACCAATGTCCCCAAAAAAACCCAATGTGGGAAAACCGGTGTAGCTATCTGAGGGTTTTCTTATTAAGCAATATCAGAGTACAATCTGGGTGTCATAACTGGCCTACCCAACAGAGAATTTCCTTAGCAGCTATACCTCACAGTTTGAGAGAAATCTCCTGGTTGAAACCCTGGATAATCCTTCTGGCAGCTCCTCAGCTACAATTTGTCCCAGAAATCCCTTTGTCTGCCCTTTTTGGACTGTGTCAGGTCCTCTCTGCCCAGTGCTGGCCCTGCGTCACCTTAAATGGGTCCTTGTCAGCCTTAGGAGACCCTACGTCAGCCTTCTGGCCCTGCGTCAACAACGCTATCCTCTTTGAGGCTCTGCGCAGCTCTCGGCTGCCCTTGCGTGGCCCTGCGCGAACTCTGGTTGGCTCTACGTCACTCACCCTCGCTACTGCGCTGCTCTCCCAACACTATCTCTGCCTCTCTGTTTCTTTGTACTCAATGCCCCTCAGCTGCAACTACCGATCACTAATTCTATCTCTCTTAGCAAACCCTGTTCAAGAGAATATAATGACTGATCACTCTGGTGCGTTCTCCAAGTGACCCTCAAGCCTCCTCTTATACTTTTCTTGTTGACATATCAATGGCCGAGATTAAGTCCCTAATCAACGACTAAGATTAGATCTGGCTTGATCCATGTCTTTTGGACCATTCTAACACAGTTTCATATTAATACACATTAATATTTTATTTTCCCTAAGTTTAGACTTAGGGATTCCATTAAAAATATTAATTATGCTAATATCTCCTGTATTGTTTAGAATTTGCCCAAATCTTTTCTGGGTATTGGAGATCTCATGTGCCCCAACCTCTCCACCAAATTTTGCGGCTACAACACATCCGATGCTATCCCAAATCAACACATGTGTGCTCAAAATTACAACTTTCCTCCCCAAATTTCTACGAAGACACACTTTGAGGAGTAAAAAATAAGTTATGGATCCTCAAAACTCATTTTTCCTAAGTTTAGTGGAAAATGAGAAGTAAATAACCTAGAAAATAAAAAAATAGATAAAAAATAAAAATGCCCACATACCAAAATGATCTGAAAATGAGGTGGAAAATCACACAAGGCAAAAGTCAAGTTAAAGTGACAAGTTGGAGGTTGAGTGATCACCCACATGGCACATGGATTAAAGCACAGGAAATTAAAGTGTGGGCCAGATTTGGTGGTGCACATTGCATATTTGGAAAACCAATTTTATTAGAGATCAATGCATAGTGGAATATCCTTTGGGAATATTTGGTTGAGAATATTATGGAATAATGTCCCCACTGTACTATGCATGCCCACACTTGTACACAACTATTCATGGTAGCTCCTACGCATAGTAGATTAGCTCCACCTAACGGCCAAAAGGGGACACGAAGAACTCAATTAATCCAAGAGAAAATCAGCGCAAATGTTCGAGGGACTTTGGTTGAGAAATTTATGGGAATATGTCTCCACATATTCCACCCAAGTTTACACTTGTACGCACAACAAATTAACAAGCAACATCTACAACAGTTTTGAGCTTCAACTTTGGGTAGCTTGGTAACCAGATTGCAGAGGTGTCATTCCATGGGTTTGTTGGTTGAGAAATTAGTGGGATTGCTCTCCCATCTCACCCAAAACACTTCACACTTGGCATCTATAGCAGGGAAAATGATTTTTTGCACATAGGCATGAGGAAATTTGGTTTATACACTTGGCATTTGGAGCTCCAATCAACAAATTTAAATTTGCCTTGAGATTTCCTCCTCCTCCACTTGGCATTGGGGTTTCTCCATTGGGATTGGCTCTTATATGTCAAAATTTCATCTATCACAACTGGAAATTATTTTCCTAATTGTTATTTTTTTGAAACAATTTATTTGTAGTTTTCTACGACAAATACCAAATAAGTCAATGTTATTTCACAAATAAAAACTGTGGAAGAAATAGCAGTGGAAACTGAGAAAATCTAGCACACACATTAAATTTACACAATTATTTTTGGACAATTGTCCCTGGAAAAAGCCAACTTGGGAAAATAGGTGCAACAGTTGAGGGTTTAATTATTATGCAGCAGTGAGAAATTCTTAGTATAATAATCTGGATGCTGAAATCTGGCTATCCTGTAGAGAAAATACTGGCAAAAATATCTAGAGGGAATTTACCCTCACTCCGCGCAATTCTGACATTGGACTGCCTCTGAAAAGTAAGCCGTCCCACTGGGCCTATGCAGGCTCTGCATCAACCTGATGCTGCCTGCTACAATTGCTACTTGAACTGACTGTTAGTCTAGCTGTCCTCCCTGTTTCTGACTAGGAAAATGTCTCTCTGACACTCTGGAACCTTTGCCTGACCTCTGGAACTGAAATCATTTTCCTTCCCAACAAATTGAACTGCCTTCTTGAGGCTTTATGCTTCCTCTGCGCAGCCTGTTGGAGAAATCTCGGCCTCTCTGCAAATGCACTCGCTAGATCTGGAAAAATTCCTTTAGCCTCACTGTCCCTATCCCTCATTGACTCTGCTTCCTCGCCGAAGCTTGAACTCTTCGACAATTGTCTGCTGCTATGGAAAAATCGAATTCTCCAAGTGTCTCTAGTGTAGTCTCCAAGTGCAATCAACTTCTTCTTATAATCCTTTGTTGGAGCACCAACGACCAAGATTGAAACTTAATCAAGGGCTAGGATCATCTTGAAATCGATCTGTATGAGTTTCTAGATTATTCTCACCTTGACTTAATTATTTATGATTAATTAACTAGTGTTCCTAAGTCTAGACTTGGAAAACATTAAAAAAATATGTTAATAATCTAATAAGTCATCTTTAGGTGGAATTTTCAGAAATAATTTCTGGGTTTTGGAGATCTCATGCATTCTAGCCTCTCCACCAAGTTTCGTGGCTAGACCACATCTGATGCTACAAAAACTAACACTCCTTGTTAGCGATGACTATGTTCTAGTGATGGACACCCTGCCACAACACTCTGTCTCTATATCATCTCTTGTCACGTTGTTGATGTCTTGCTACTGCTGCCCACCAAGCATTGCGCAACTCTGATGCTGTATCTGTGCTGCTGCTGGAACTGCCATGGTGCTGCCAACACTGCATCTGCACTGCAGCTCCCTCTCGTCTGTCGCTGTTGCAATTGCAACCACTGCAACTGAGAAACATCTGAAATACTAAATCAACTGTGTTCAGTGTGATGCATTTGTCTTTCGAGTCTTGACTGCTACTAGCATCTGCACTGTCATTGAAGAATTTGCTCTACTTCCAACTTTGCACTGAGCCACCTGCTCTACTGTCAACACTGCTTTGCGCTCCTTAGCATCTGACTGCTACTAGTCTGCAACTATCACTTTGGTACTGATTATATCAATTGCCGCTGATCCATCCTGCTACTGAATACTGTGGGCACGTAGCTTGGTAATGATCCATGAGGTGGACTCCTCAAGGACAACACCAGATCACCCCACCTCACTCCTAGAGGTATGGCTGCGATCATGGTAAAATCTATTCTACTCATACTACTGCTGCTACTATTTTGCTGATACTTACGCACTGTTGCTGCAACTACTGCAATAATGAGTCTAATCTCCCTAGATCCTTAAGGCTAGCTTCCATAGGGTTGCTCGTTCTGAAACTAGACTCCCTATGGGAAGTCTCTTTGCTCCCTCCTGGCAACTCGCATTGTCCTCCTACACTGGAAACTAAACTGTGTAGTTCTGCGTTGGGAATCTATTGGCTGGAATTGCGCCTGCATACTGCAACTGGTCAATTCGCCCTGCTTGTGTTACTGCATCGAACTCTGAAACTGTCCCCCTGGTATTGATTGCAACTATCTAATGACAAATTACGTCTGCTGACACTGATTTGCTACTCTGATACTGTGGGCTCCTGTAGCAAACGTGATGGTCCCGCTGCAACAATCCGAAACTGATTTGACTGATCTCTTTGTTGCAACTACGTTAGACCCTGCCCAATATGGCACACTGGAGTCTTATACTCCTCCTCCTGGATCTGGTGCCCACTATCTCCTTTCAAATCTAGTCCCTGGCTGGGACCCTTCCTTTCTTTGCAACTTGCACTAGACAACTTGCACTTCCTTCGACATCTGCCTCCAGCAACTAGAAGTTGATTTGCTATCCAGATCCGCATTCTGGCTAACTCGCACGACCTGCTTTGGCAATCTCACACGACCATCCCTGCAAAGCTACAAAATCTGAAAACTCAAAACTGGAGAAATTGAAGAAATTTCAACCCCCACTCCGGTTATCAGTTTTCCTTATCACTCCATGCACTTAGTTTTAAATCAAAGCATGATAAAAATTCTAAAATCTAGAAATGACAATATTTTCTGAAAACACAAATTTAAAGATTTCACAATTGCTAAAATTGCAGAAATAAAACACAACAAAATTATGATAGCCACACACAGAAAATAACTTAGAGGTTTTTGGTTAATGTGACCCTGGAAAAACCCCCTACAACTCTTGGAGAAAACTAGTTTGAGAGCTCTTCTTTATTTCTAAAAATGCTTTTGCAAAGAAACTAAAATACACAGTAAAAATTCCAGCAACCACAAATTACAACTTATTTTGATTTCTGTGATTGAACTCTGCCTTGAAAATCATGCCAATTAGCAAATAGCCAAAACAAATTTTTTCTAGCAATAAAACAACATTAAATGTTGTATGACCTGCCTCGAAAAATGTGCCTAGAATTTGTTGTATGGACTGTACGGACTATCTGGATTTCAATAGTATGTTGTCTTGAAAATCATGCCCAAATCTACCTCGAAATTTGTGTCCTTGCTATTGTCCCTCTTCCTCGATTTTTGTGCCTTTCTCCTTCTATACGGTTTTGCCTTGGGATGTGTGCCAATAAATGTTGCTGCCCAGATTTGCTGAAATGTCTTCTTGCTGCTCTCCTTCACTTTCTCACTGCTCAGAAATTTTCTTGCTCTCTCTTCTCTTTCTGCCAAATGCTCATGAAAGAAAATGAATGATCTTTTCCTCTTTTCTTCTCTTTTTATTCTCTAAATGACCTTTTGGGTTGCCTTAAGATCTAATGGCTGAGATTCATTGAGATCTAGGGATGAGAATAAATGTGCATTTAATTCTCACTTTCTATTTTTTAACTCACCCACTTAAATAAAGACCCACTTAGCCTTTTATTTCCATAGTCACTTTTCACTTTCTAATTCTTTATTGACTTTAATAAAGCCACCTTTAAATTAGAATGTAACTTTACCACTTATAGTCACTTTTAAATTAGAATGTAATTTTACCACTTATAAAGTCACTTTTGAATTAAATTGACTTTACCACTTATAAAGTCATTTTAGGAGAAAAGTAAAAAAATAAACTTGGACACTTTTTCCTAGGCCAAAAATCAAAAGCCTTAGGGAACCACTTGTCCTCTGGTACCCAAATTTAACACTCGCTCTTACCGAGGAAAGTGTTCCTCACCACTCCCATCTTGTCTCTGAAGTAAGACATGCTTGCCCCATGGTAAGGCTTTGGTGAAAATGTCCGCTACCTGCTCATTTGTGGAAATGTACTCAAGCTTGACAGCTCCCTTTTGGACATAGTCTCTAATGAAGTGATACTTGATCACAAAATGTTTTGACCTGTCATAAAAAACTGGATTCTCCGTGAGTTTTATGCAACTCTGATTATCACAGTAAATTACTGAAGGTCTCAATGCCTGACCAAATAGACCAAACAACATCTTGCGAAGCCATATGGCCTCACAACTAGCCAAACTAGCAGCCATATATTCTGCCTCAGCTGAGCTCAATGCAACTGACTGTTGTTTTCGGCTAATCCACGACACAACTGCCGTAACCCACCCAAAACAATACCTGGAAGTACTCTTCCTATCTGAAGCACAACTTGCCCAATCTGAATTTGTGTACCCTGCTAGTCTCACTCCATCACCCTGTTTATAATTCAGACCAAAATCCACTGTCCCCTGCAAGTAACGAAGAATGTGTTTTGCAACCACCTAGTGCACTCTCGTGGGCTCACACATGAACTGACTCATAGTGTTAACAACAAAACATATATCTGGTTGAGTGTTGACCAAATACATCAAACAACCAATCAACTGTCTGTATAGAGTAGGATCCACCAACTCGGAATCATAGGCATGAAGCTTCTTCTAGTTAGTGATCATAGGTGTATACATGGGTTTGTAGTCCTCCATGTGAAATCTGCTAAGAATATCCATAATGTACTTCCCTTGTCCCAGGAAGAAATGCCCCTCCTCCTGCCACACCTCCAATTCCAGAAAATAATGCATCAAGCCGATATCCTTCATCTCAGACTTTGAAGCAAGATCTCTCTTGCAGCCCTCAATGAGTCTCTCTGCACCAGTGATGATCAAGTCATCAACATACAACACCAGAATGAGAGGCTCCTCACCCACCACAATGAAGTATAGGTTCGGATCAGCCTTACTCTTTGTGAAACCCAACTGCTGCAAGTATGTATTAATCCTCGAGTACCAAGCTCTAGGAGCTTGCTTCAGGCCATAGAGTGTCGTTTTCAATCTGCATACATGGGACTCCTTCCCATGCACCTCAAAGCCCTGTGACTGCTCAATATAAACCTCCTCATGAATGAAGCCATTGAGAAAGGCGGTCTTCACATCCATCTTGTGGATCTTCCAACCCATCTTTGCTGCAATCGATATAATGTAGCGAATAGATGTATACTGAGCTACGTGAGCAAAGGTCTCCTCATAGTCAACTTTTTCTACCTGTGAGAACCCTCTCGCCACAAATCAAGCCTTTAACTTCTCGATGCTGCCATCTGCAACATGCTTTGTCTTGTAGAGCCATCTGGAAGTAACAACTGATTTACCTTCAGGCCTCGGCACAACCTCCTAAACATCGTTCTTCATAATGGAAGAATACTCCTCCATCATGGCCTCTCTCCAGACCTGCCGGCTGGCTACCTCCTCATAACTAGAAGGCTCGGAGTCAACAATGCTTGTTACCAATGCCATGTAACTACAAAACCGCTAAGGTGGTTTACTCTCTCTAACCTGTCTCTTTGGCCCAGGAACTGATGTGGCCCCGCACAAGGTATCTTGAAGCCATTTGGGCTTCCTCTTCCCTGAGCATACTTCTTCCACCAGAGTGAAAGAATCCTCATCATCATCAGAAGCCTGAACTCCTAAAGGCCTGCCAATTGACCTCATGCCTGAATCTGTGCTATAGATGTTGAAGTACTGTGCGAACTATCCATTAGTGGGCTACCCTGTGAACTGCTCTGTGGACTGCGCTACATGCTGCTTGAAGAACCGCCCACCTGACTCTGAGAGCCACTGCTCACTGATGGACCTGGCACTATAATCGATGTACCTCCTGATCCTTGACCACTAGATCCCTTTGATTGACTCAGCTGCTCCTGACGATTTGGTGACTTTGGATACTCTAACTCACGTGACCTCTTGAAAGCTCTCTCCTCCTCGAACTTCACATCCCGCCTGACAACCAATTTCCTCTGTGCAAGGAATATAAATCTGATAAGCTTTCGAGGTCTCGCTATAACCCACAAAGATGCCCTTGTCTGTAGTGGGCTCTAGCTTGGTCCTGTTCTCCTTAGGGACATAGGAATATGTAAGGCACCCAAAGATACGAAAGTGCCCAACATCATGCTTCTTCCCAGAAAAAGCCTCCTTCAGAGTCACATTCCCCAAGGCACGATGTGGACTCTTGTTCTGCAGGTACACAATAGTGTTGCAGGCCCTTGCGCACAAAAGTAAAGGTAACCCCTGATCATGAAACATGGGTTTGGCAGCGCCTGCAATGGATCTGTTCTTCCTCTGCAACACCATTCCGTTGGGGGTAGTAAGGAATTGTGAACTCCCCCTAATCCGTGCCTCGGCACAAAAATCAACAAACTCACCAAGGTATACTCCCCTCCATTGTTCGACCCGAGGACCTTGATCTTCCTACCTGTCTGGGTCTCCACAAGAGCTTTGAACTCTTGAAACCGCTTGAAGACCTCACTCTTGGTCTTCAAGAAATAAATCCAGGTCTTCTTCGAGTGGTCATCAATGAATAAAACATAGTACTCATAGCCACTTAAGGATACAAGAGACATCCAACCACTCACACCCATATGAATCAAGTCAAGGATCCCAGTCGCTCTGCTGTCATTGCTGGGAAAAGGGGATCTGGCAAACTTCCCCATAGCACATCCTCTACATACATCAAGGTGATTAGAACTAGAATCAGGCACACCAGTGGTGATCTCCCGCATTGTACTCAAGGCCCCATGATACATGTGCCCCATCTTGCGGTGCCAAATCTCACACAACTCTGCATTGCTAGATCTGTTGTCGGTCTTGTCTCGGGTGCTGCTACTCAATGCCATCAGGGGCTGGAATGAGAACTTGTACACCTTGGCATGGCGCACACCAATCACTCTAGCTGAAGAAGCTGGAGTTCCCCTAAGATATATAAGCACCTGCCCTCTGCTGAACAACACATCATACTCTCTGTCCTCAAGCGCTGAGATAGATAACAGGTTCTTCTTCATTCCAGGCACATATAGAACATCTGACACTTTCAAGGGAGGTTTGGGTCCCCTGTCAAATGTCAATGTCCCCACACCGACTGCTCTAACCATGCTGTCATCACTAAGTACTACCTCCATATCAGACTTATCATCCTCTAAAAGCGCTGAGAAGTACTCTTTGACTCCTGTCATGTGGTGGGAAGTGCCACTGTCAACATACCAAATGCTAGAAGATGCTCTGCTAGTAGCAGGGAATGCACACTCCCTCTGAACCTGTATGGCAGGTGATCCTACACTAGTGACTTCACAAGCTATGAACCCAAACTCCCGATCAAAGCTCTTTGAGAAGCTCTCTATCTCTACAGAAGCTACCATGGGTTTGTCTCTCCCTTTCTTGTTCTTCTTCTCCAGACACACAACAACATAGTGTCCCAGCTTTTGACAATTCCAACATTTGACTTTGGAATAGTCCTTCTCCTTGATCTGCTACTTGTCTTTACCTTTGCCTTTGCCTCCATTGTTGGAAGCTTGCTTCTTTGCTATTCCCTTCTTGCATCTTGCCAGCAATGCCATATTGTCATCCTCCTCCACTTGTTTGGCTGCCCCAAGATGGTTTTTTCTGATCTCATTCAGAATGCAATCATCCTGCAACCTCTCCCAATTGGAAAGGTTTCCCGTGCAACAATGCCATCCACAAAATTCTCTCAAGTCTTGGGAAGACCATTCAAAGCAATCCTCACCAACTCAGTGGGTGCAATGATCTCACCTATGACTGTCAACTCATATCTCACTGAAGTGATCTTTGTGAGGTATGCTGTAGCACTGTCGTCTTAGCCATTTTAATGGCCTTCAGTTTCTCCTTTAGGACCATTTCTGTGTTTATTTGAGCTCTGGTAAAGACTGGTCAAGGCTGTCCACATCCCATGTGCATAAGTATTTCCTCTCACATGAGGAATGACATGGTCTTTGATTCCTTCCAGAATCAATCTTTTTACCTTAACATTGTTTTTGTTAAACTCTGCCAACTGTATAGGGTTAGTAGGTACTATTAATGGGTTTTGTTTGGTATTTACCATAATGCCCTAGACTTCTGCTTCCTCAAAGATGCTCTGGATTCTCTCCTTCCATGCACTGTAGTTGTTTTGCCCATCCAATTTGTCTTCAATTCTCAAACCCAAAGACATGTTTCATTGTACTACCAAACTGAAAGTTTCAAATCTGTGGTAAAAGTTTCTATTTTCTGTGTAAAAATCAGGTTGCTGTAATTTTCACTTTGCTGTCCCAAACTGCACTTTTCAGCCAACCAAGCTCTAATACCATGAAGAAACTTGAAGAAATTTCAACTCCCTCTCCGGTTATCAGTTTCCCTTGTCACTCCATGCATTTAATTTTAAATACAAGCATGATAAAAATTATAAAATCTGGAAATGACAATATTTTCTGAAAACACAAGTTTAGAGATTTCACAACTACTAAAATTGTAGAAATAAAACACAGCAAAACTATGACAGCCACAGACAGAAAATAACTCAGAGATTTTTGGTCAATGTGATCCTGGAAAAACCCCCTACAACTCTTGGGGAAAAACAGTTTGAGAGCTCTTCTTTATTTCTGAAAAATGCTTTTACAGAGAAACTGAAATACACAGTAAAAATTCCAGCAACCACAAATTACAACTTATCTCGATTTCCATGCTTGAACTCTGCCTTGAAAATCGTGTTAATCAACAAATAGCCAAAATAAAAATTTTCCAGCAATAAAACAACATTAAATGCTATACAACCTGCCTTGAAAAATGTGTCCAGAACTTCTTGTATGAACTGTACGGACTGCACAATTTTCAATAGTATGGTTGTCTTGAAAATCATGCCCAAATCTATCTCGAAATTTGTGCCCTTGCTGTTGTCCCTTTTCCTCGATTTTTGTGCCTTTCTCCTCCTGTACGGTTTTGCCTTGGGATGCGTGCCAATAAATGTTGCTGCCTAGAATTGTTGAAATGTCATTTTGCTGCTCTCCTTCACTTCCTCACTGCTAAGAAATTTTCTCCATGCTCTCTCTTCTCTTTCTCTCAAATACTCACAAAAGAAAATGAATGATATTTTCCTCTTTTCTTCTCCTTTTATTCTCTAAATGACTTTTTGGACTACCCTAAGATCTAATGGCTGAGATTCATTTAGATCTAGGGATGAGAATAGATGTGCATTTAATTCTCACTTTCTATTTTTTAACTCACCCACTTAAATAAAAACCCACCTAGCCTTTTATTTCCATAGTCACTTTTTCACTTTCTAATTCTTCGTCGATTTTAATAAAGTCACCTTTAAATTAGAATGTAACTTTACCACTTATAAAGTCACTTTTAAATTAGAATGTAATTTTACCACTTATAAAGTCACTTTTAAATTAAATTGACTTTACCACTTATAAAGTCATTTTAGGAGAAAAGTAAAAAAATAAATTTGGACACTTCTCCCTAGGCCAAAGATCAAAAGCCTTAGGGAACCACTTGTCTTCTGGTACCCAAATTTTAACAGAAATAAACCTTGAAAATCTCCTTCTTTCCCTTTGCTTGACTGCTGAATCTGCTACTCAGACTCCCTTTTGGAGTGAGAATATATGCTCACAACAACTGCTAATTTTCAATTGGAAAAATTTAGATCTCTAAGACTCGAGATCACTTGAGAGAAATTTTCCCTCGGTGTGTGCTTTTCTCTTCCACCCGATGCAGATTCTGCAACTGCAAACTTCTGCAAAACCCTCAACATCCAACCAGAAATCTGCTCAGCGAAAATCTGAGCTGCTGTTGCTCCCTCTGACTGCTGGAATCACTATTCTGGGCATCTCGACTTTTTTGCCAACTTGCAACCGAAATCGAACCCTAGTCCCAGTAGTGTATTTCGGCTGCCTATTTGTGTACTGCACAAATTCTGATAATTTTGGCCTGATGCTCCCTCTGAACAACGAAATTATCTCCTCCACTTCTGAGCTTCCCGACTGATCATTCACTTTCTGATACCATGTGAAAATTTCATCTATCACAACAACTAGAAATTATTTTCCTAATTGCTATTTTTTTTAACAATTTATTTGCAGTTTGCTATGACAAATACCAAATAAATCACACTATAATTTAACAAATAAAAACTGCGGAAGAAATAGCGTTGGAAACTGAGAAAATCTAGCACACACACACATAAAATTTACACAGTTATTTTTGGATAATTGTCCGAAGAAAACCCAACTTGGGGAAACTAGTGCAGTAGTTGACAGTTTTATTATTATTCAACAGTGAGAAATTTTGAGTACAATAATCTGGATGCTAAATTTGGCTATCCTATAGAGAAAGTACTGGCAAAAATATATAAAGGTAATTTACCCTCACTGCGGGCAATTCCGACACTCGACTGCCTCTGAAGAGCAAGCCATCCCACTGAGCCTACGCAGGCTCTGTGTCAACCTGATGCTGCCTGTTGCAACCGCTGCCCGAACTGACTGCTAGTCTAGCCGTTTTGCCTGCTGCTGACTAGGAAAACGTCTCTCCAGTACCCTGGAACCTTTGCCCGGCCTCTGGAACTGAAAATGTCTTCCTTCCTAGCAAATCGAACTGCCTTCTTGAGGCTCGGCGTAGCCTCTGCGCAGCCTCCTGGAGAAATCTCGGCCTCTTTGCAATTTCACTCTCTGGATCTAGAAAATTTCCTCCAACCTCACTGTCCCTGCCCTTCATTGACTCTGCTTCCTCACTAAAGCTCGAACTCTTCGGCAACTGACAACTGCTACTTTTGAAAAATGGAATTCTTCAAGTGCCCATCGACTTCTTTTTATAATCCTTTGTTGGAGCACCGACGACAAAGATTAAAACTTAATCAAGGGCTAGGATCATCTTGAAATCGATCTGTGTGAGTTTCTAGATTATTCTCATATTGACTTAATTAATTATGACCAATTAACCATTTTTCCTAAGTTTAGACTTAGTAAACATTAAAAAAATATGTTAATAATTTAATTAAGTCATCTCTAGCCGGAATTTCCAAAAACAATTTCTGGGTTTTGGGGGTCTCATGCATTCTAGTCTCTCCACCAAATTTCGTGGCTAGAACACATCTGGTACTACAAAAATTAATACTAAATTCTTATTTATATGAACTTTGAACTCTCATTTTGTAATCTTGATACGAGCTCTTGTGCTCAGGGAGGTTCTACCATTTTGTATACTCATCTTTCAATGAAATAACAAGATTTTGGGGTTCATATGTGGTCTCTTGCCTACACTTTGATGGTATGATTTTGTGATTATATGCATATGTTATACTTGCTCTAATTTCCATTTGTTATTTTTCATTAACTTCATTGATTTACCAGTGTTGAACTATCTTTCACTAGTATTTGGATTAGAGAGCTAATCTGGAATGGGACATCTTAGTTAATTTTTGGTGGAATTGCTAGGATTTCCTTTTCATTTTATTATCTAATCCCTTATGGAAACTAACAAATTGTGTTGAGCTTGTGTGGAATTTTTTGTAGATCATAGCTCAAGCGTGAGGGGACATCAAGTTTGGATTATCCCACTCTTGAGGATAAAGTGGAAGCACCCCACATATTTGTTCTTCCTCAAGTCTTCATCCTTTGGAGTCTTATGCAGGGATCTCCAAAGACTTGAGTTGTGATAACAACCTACTTCAAAATTATTTCTCCCATACTTATCTTGAGCTTTTATTGATATATATCAGCTAGCATAGAGCATGTGGTTGATTAGTGAAGGATAGAAGTTATACTATAAAACCTTGATGTAATTCTTTTATGCTATTTGCGAATAATTTTGCACACTTTCTCTCACTATTTTCCACTCACTTTGGTGATATTTTGCAGAAGTTTAAGAGCTGATACAAGGGTTACATTTCACTGATTTTTGAGTGGTTGTGCAGAGATATCAGAGCTTGTTGAAGGGTTTCTCTCACATTTTATTTTGGCAGGCTGAAGGAAGGCATGCTTGAAAACTACTAACCTTTTATTGTGGACCTTTAAGTGCTGATTTGGAGCCATTTTTGGACAAACTGTGACCTCTTGGAGATTCCTTTTCTTGGCTGGCTGTGAGCTACAAAAGGCAGCACCTCCTTCTCTTCTAGGCCGTGGAATTCTTGGGAAGAGACACTTCTTCTTTCTTGTGCAACATGCTGCCATAAAAATTCTATCATAACAGTGGTTTGAGCAGTCTTCTTGTCTCCCTTGATAGACAGAATTTTGAGATTCTCTTTAGGAGGTTCTCCTCTTGTAATTCATTGTGAAAGTATTGGAAATTTTATGTCATTGTTCCCTCTACAAGAGGTTTTATTTTTTTTCACCATTAGAAACATTGTCTCTCTAGAAGGAAGGTTTTCTTCATTGTAAGATTACTCTAATAAAAAACTCTTTTTTCTTGAGGGAGCTTGGGAGTTTCTCCCATGGTATCCCACCCTCTCATACAGAGGGAGGATCTTTGCTTGTGCGTGGACTAATTTCTTTAGTTTAGTTTCGCTAATTCTCTTTTGCTAATTTTGTTCATGCATGATTAGTCTCTTAACATAACACTCATATCTACTTTCATTTTGCATAAATTGAGCTTGGTTTAGTTTGCCATTTCTATTTTGAATACTTGTATTGTGCAATCTACTAGAACACATGCACTTTATTTTGAGCAAGCAAGTACTACATTTATTTGGCAAGCTTAGACTAGTTTATTTATACATCTACTTGGTTTCACAAGTCTCTTGAATACATTGCTTCATCATCTTATTGTCAACTCATGTGGCATTTTGATTATTGTTGATGTCTCTTAAAGCATTCTTGTGTCACTTCATTTGAAGCAAATTTGACATCTATTTCATTTACTTGCAATCAATCTATTTGAAACTTGTGGAACTACATTGAGCTAGTTTTCACTTTCATTCTCCCATTGAATATATTGGTACCATTTACTTGAGCATTACCTGTTATTCTTTAAGCACTGATATCAATACTTTTCTTTGGAAGCAATAACATTTACTTAAGCATCTTAGTATTAATTTGCATATCTAAAACTTATCTCCAAGCATAAGCTTGGTTTTATAGACAACACAGAACCAAGTTTTCCTTGAAATTTCTTCCATTTGGAACGGAGTAAAGTGCATGACCTTGCAATTATGAATGTGGTTTTGTCTCCTTGTAGGAACAACGACACACATGATTTGTATGGATTAGGGGAAGGGTATCGTTAACGATGGACTTAGTGCCTCCTTAGCTCCTCTTCCTTGCAAGTCACCCCAAGCTTTACCCCTTGGTAAGAACTTGAGAGGATAATTTCTCATTTTAAGATAGACATATAGATTAAAACTAACCAAAATAATTGCATTTCACATTAGTTAGTTTTGCACATCATCTTAATCAATCCATCTTGTGAGTATTTCAAGTTTTACTTGCAATATTGTTATTTGATGTACTTGTTATTTTGATGATCATTCGGCTCATTGTTATTTGATGTCATTATCTATTGCTACTTGAGAATTTCCTTACAAGTACAATTTCCATTTATATTTGCAAGTGATATTTTCTTTATTCATCTTGAGCTAACATTGGTTTTGTAGGAATTCTTGTCATTACTTCGAAATTTCCATTTGAGCAAGTACTTGTCATTTACTTTGAGCAGTTATTTGTTTAAACACTGGTCTATACTCTATCTTTCGAATGAATCATTGAATATTGCTCATAAATTTATATGCTTGTTTACATTTTGAAATCAAGTTATCTTTGATAAGTGATTCCATCAACTTTGGTCTCCTAGAACCTCACATTTCACTTCTTAGGGACCACCCCCTTTAGCTTAACTACGAGAGAGCTTTAACAGAGAGAGTTGGGATTAGGTAACAACCCCTTCTCCTAGTTTGCCACCAAGATTACATCTTGTGGAGTTGAGAATTTTTCCCACATTAACCTGGGTGTGCAAGCGAGGTGACAACAAACCAATTAAATTTCAGCTACCTAACTGTCCACAATATCTTATCCCCACGATCCTGTAATATTCCTAATAGGAAAATACAGGAAATAATAGAGGCTATGAACTAAATACAAACTAGGCTTGCCACAAGCAAGGCAAAACTTAGGTGATAATAATGAAGCCCAAGTGCGGTAGAAGCTACTCCCCAAATTTTGCGCTGACCCAATAAATTTCTATTGTTGCTGCCAAATGGAGATGGAAAATATGCCCTCAAAATTGCTCCAGAAATTATGGGAAATTAGCTTCTGCACTTTCTCAACAAGGCCAACAAAACCCAGAAAATGATTGGCCCGAAACCAACTATCTAGGAAACTCGCAAAGTGGTGCAAATTGCCATCTGACTAGTAAAACACAATGCTGAAAGGAAGTGGATTTCTAGCATGAATATGGGCTGAATCACGCGGAAAATGCAGCCACAGACTTCTCTCCAAATACCCACAAAAACTCGGAAAAGGTTTGGGCTGATTCTGAATGACGAGAGAGCCCACAAAATAGTGCGAGTGGCCCTCCGGTTGGCTGCACACACTATTGTGGAATAATGCTCTAGAAACTCCCAAATCATTTGCTGAAATACCACTAAAATTCTGCACAAAATCACCTTTGGAATGTGAAAATTTCTGAATCTTCACATCAGAAAACCTACTGCAATCACTGGTTTATCATCTCCTACTTGTTTTTACGTTCAACAAGTTATTTAATTATTTAAACAATGATGAAAACACTATCGCAAACTACACATATGTACAGATCATGAACTGAAAATAAAATGAGACAAATACACAAGGGACACTGTTATTTTTGGACAATTGTCCCTGGAAAAACCCAATGTGGGAAAAATGGTGCAATTTATAGAGGGTTTGTATTATTAAGCAAACAGAATCTGAGTACAATAGGTTGCCTCTCACACTTGCTAACCTTTCAGAGATATTACGAAAGCAAGACATACATACGAGGGTTTACCTCGCTCCCTAAGTATCAACTGATCCACTGAATGGCTGACTCCGACAAGCACTGCGAAAATCCCAGCACAATCTGCTCTGTGTGGGCCAACGTCTTGCCTCTGGAAGACTGCGTCACTTCTCTACTAGATCGATTTTCTCTCAGAAGATTCGACTTCAACCCTCCCAGCTCAAAACATCAAACTCCCAGCAAAATCTCGAACTTCCCTCAATTATCTTGCACTACCATTGCAAGAATCCTCTTGGCCTGCGTCAGCTCTGCGTGAGCCCCTTCCTGGGTTGCGTAGGCCTCTGCACTATCTCTCTAATGCTATTGCTGCCTCTCTGCTTGGTACTCGTTGGCTTGGAACTCCCTTTCGATTCAACTCTCTGCCACTGCCCCTCTCGCTGCAACAGATCACTTGTTCGATTTTCTTAGCAAACCTCGCCCCAAAAAAATCGAACTGACTGATCTTTCAAGTGTATCTCCAACTGACCCTCAAGCCTTCTCTTATAATTTTCTTGTTGATGAATCAACAACTGAGATTAAGTCCCTAATCAACGACTAAGATTAAAACAGACTTGATCCTCATCACTTAGAAGTTTGTCATCCATATTCTTATTAATACCCATTAATATTTTTATTTTCCTAAGTTTAGACTTGGGAACCCATTAAAAATATTAATTATTTTAATAACTCCTCATTCGAGTGGAATTTCTCCAAACAATTTTTGGGTTTTAGAGATTTCATGTATTCTAGCCCCTCCACATCATTTCGGAGCTAGAGCACATCGATGCTACCCAAAATCAACACTCCCTCTTAGCGAGGAATGTGCTCTAATAACACTTCAACAGAAGTACTACACTGATCCATTGTATTGGTCCTCTGTGCTGCTGATGCTTGGCCTGATGCCCTTCACCCACTGCACTGCTTCTTCCTGTACTGTTGGCCATGACTCTGCCACTGCCACTGCTACATTTGTAATACAACTCCCTCTCAATATACTGCATCATACTGCCCATAACACTGCTATTGTTAACTGCTACACTACAACTCAGTTGCTGAGAAGAAAGCAACTGAAACTTCACCCAAAAACTGACATGCTGGTCAGTATGGATGCCTTGTGATGCTGAAGCTACCTCTGCTGCTAATCTATGCTAACCCTCTGTTGCTACTGCGTTGCTGCAAACTGCTATGTGCCTCTCGCGCTGCTACAACATCCACTGCACTTCCTCAGAGTTCGGCGCTCTAGCTCTGCCACTATCGCTCCATCACACCTCGCACCAACCGACACTCGTCATATTGCTACTGTCGTTAAGGGCTCCCGTAGCCATATGTGTTCCAAGAGTTTGGGTACCTCAAGGATCCTACCCCCACCATGCAGTCCTATTGACTACAACTCCATGTTGCCCCACCTCTTCTCCAGAGGCGCATGAGCACTTATGGCACAATTGTCATCCTCGCCTTCCCTGTCATCTTTTGTTGGAGCAACCTTCAATTTAGAAGCTTCATCGCCCTTCTTCCTGTGGCATTGAGTGGCATAATGTCCAAGTTCCCTACACTTGAAGCATCTGACCTTGGAAATATCCTTCTTCTTCCTCTTTTGCTGCCCTTGCTATCTTGATGATGCGAGAGCTGCATCCTCCTCCAACTTCTTGACCCGGGTTCTTTTGCCACTACTCCCTGCCTTGGTCAACCTCCTGATCTCTTCTTGTCGAAGAGCTGCCCACATCTCCTCCCAACTGGGGAGAGTCGCTTTGCCCAAGATACTTTGGACAAATGTCTCCCAGTCCTCGGTGACTACATTTAGAGCAGTCTTGACCATGAACTCAGGATCTAGTGTGGACCCCACGTAAGTCAACTGGTCGCGAATCCCTTGCAACCTGAGGAGGAAGGGATCGATTTCTTCTCCCTTTTGCATTTGGTATTGTTTCAGCTGATTTTCTAATAGCATCTTCCGTTGGACGGAAGTGCCCTGGTATAAGGTGGTCAGCGCCTCCCGCATCTCCCTTGTTGTTTCGTTCTCAACAATGTGTGGTACTACATAATATTTGACCCCGTCCAGGATCATGCACTTGGCCTTTACCTGGCATCCTTGTACTTCTTCAGTGGATCAATGTCGACCGAAACAACAACTACCTTTAAGGCATAGTCCTTGATGCGATTCTTGTCTAGAATTGTCAGGATCCTGGCTTTTGAGATGACAAAATTCGATGCTTCGTCCAATCTGTCCTGATCCCCAATCCATTGACTGCCTTCTCTGCTAAAAGATTAGGATTGGTTCTCTGCTCCCTTTCCTGTTGCTAAACAAGACTTGGATCTAGATTTCTTTGGTGCTAGAAATCCTCTAAGGAACAAGCTCGTATAGACTCCCTTTGAGTCCTGATTTCCTTCATGGAAATCCTCCGGCCAAATGTCGAATCACTCCTCTCCAATCATCCTTTACTGCTGCAACCTGGATCTAGATTTCTTTGGCTAGAAATCTGTCAAGGCAGTGTCTCCCTCTACCTTGGCTCTGTCTCCATAGACAGTGTTCTGCACCAACAAAAATAGCGTCCCACCAACTCCACTGATCGAATCTGTTATGCTCCTCCAGCCCCAACAACTGATTGATTCGAGTCTCTCAGGCTTTGTGTTGGCACAGAGAGCTGACGCAGTCAATGCATGAGCTCTTCTTGGGTTTCGCGTCACCCTCTGCGGGCTCGAAATGCTGACGCAGGCACTGTGTGAGCCTCTGCGTCACTTTTCTAGCTCTATGTCACACCTTTAGGTGCTCCTCTGTCTCTGAAATGACGTTGTCACTTAGGACAGCTGCTTCTGTGCAGCAAATTCTCTAGATCTCCCAGCTGGTGTCTTCAGTCTCCTATGATCTGCAATGCTCTGATACCATGTGAAAATTTCTGAATCTTTACATTAGAAATCCTACTGTAGTCACTGGTTTATCATCTCCTACTTGTTTTTACATTCAACAAATTATTTAATTATTTAAATAGCGATGAAAACACTATTGCAGACTACACATACATATAGATCATGAACTGAAAATAGAATGAGACAAATACACACGGGACACCGTTATTTTTGGACAATCGTCCTCGAAAAAACCCAATGCGGGAAAACCATTGCAACATATAGAGGGTTTGTATTATTAAGCAAGCAGCATCTGAGTACAACAGGTTGCCTCTCACATCGGCTAACCTTTCAGAGATATTATGGCAGCAAGAAATACATACGAGGGTTTACCTCGTTCTCCAAGTCTCAACTGATCCACTGAATGGCCGACTCCCGCAAGCACTACGAAAATCCCAACACAATCTGCTCTGTGTGGGCCAACGTCTTGCCTCTGGGAGACTGCGTCACTTCTCTACTGGATCGATTTGCCCTTAGAAGCTTTGACTTCAACCCTCCTGGCTTAGAACATCAAACTCCCAGCAAAATCTTGAACTTCCCTCGGTTATCTTGCACTGCCACTGCAAGAACCCTCTTGGCCTACGTTAGCTTTGCGTGAGCCCCTTCCTGGGTTGCGTAGGCCTCTGCCCGAGCCCCTTCCTGGGCTGCGTAGGCCTCTGCGCTGCCTCTCTGATGCTACTGCTGCTTCATTGCTTAGTACTCGTTGGCTCATAACTCCCTTCCGATCCAACTCTCTGCTACTGCCCCTCTCATTGCAACATATCACTTGTTCGATTTTCTCAGCAAACCTCGCCTGAGAAAAATCGAACTGACTGATCGCTCAAGTGTATCTCTAACTGACCCTCAATCCTTCTCTTATACTTTTCCTGTTGATGAATCAACGACCAAGATTAAGTCCCTAATCAACAGCTAAGATTAAAACAGACTTGATCCTTGTCACTTAGGAGTTTCTCGCCCATATTCTTATTAATACCTATTAATATTTTTATTTTCTTAAGTTTAGACTTGGGAACCCATTAAAAATATTAATTATTTTAATAACTCCTCATCCAGGTGGAATTTCTTCAAACGATTTATGGGTTCTGGAGATCTCATGTATTCTAGCTCCTCCACAAAATTTTGGAGCTAGAGCACATCTAATGCTACCCAAAATCAACATGGAAACTACCTTCTCCTCTAGCCAATCTCCTCCAGAAACTAGTTTCCCTCTTCCCTTGCACAAGCTTCTCTAGTGAGTTTTGCGCACTACCATAATGGAAAAATTCCCCCCACTAAATGGCTAAGACTTTTGCCCTGCAAACACTACCAAAATTCTGGTCTCATGGTAGGATATCTCTCTACAAATCTCCGGATCTCCTGCCTCACTCTAGCTGAAGAAATTTGTGCTCCACATACTGCCTCTGCGCCCAGGAAGTGCGCAAAACTGTGTGAACACCTATAATGAATCTCTATGGAAATCCTGAATAGGACTCCCCAAATTCCCTCATGAGGGAGACGCTCAAAGTTCTCCTGAGGGTGGAATTTCTCTTGGAACTCTTGTGCTAAACAACACTTCTCTTCTTGCGCTAAGCAACTCCAAGAGGAGATGTAATGTGAAGTGTAATAGTAAAAAAGATGCCCAACAAATGAGTCCCTCCTCTTATAATTTCTTCCCATGCTTCTACACTCCCCTTTTAATTATTATTTTTATTGGTGGGGGCCATTTTCCACTAAGTGAATTTTTCCTTTATTTTAATAAATTAATAATCTGCCACCGATCTCCAATAGAATAATACTTGTCACCTTCAAAATAATCTTTGCCCCCTTTAATTAATATTTCCAAAATTGGCAAAATTCCCAAGCTCACAAAATTGGGGATATTATAGTCCTCCCCGCCAAAAATTGCTTGTCCTCAAGCAATGCCTAAACAAGTGCCTCCACTATCTGCTAGCCCAAACAATCACTGCAAACAATACCGTGATTCCAAATGTGCCACTAAGTTATCCTTGTCCCTTGCACTATCTTGTCATTAAGGAATCCCTCGATACCATGATCCCAAGCCATCCTGATCAACGTGAAGTAGCCCTTGCTCCACCCACTCTCCAACCAGGTATAAGCTCCAGAAGCCCTCCGCATACTGCCCATGAGTAGAGCATCAAGATAATATAAAATCCTAATCAACTCTTCCTGAAGCTGGCCTATTGAGTAGTCAATCTCATGCACTTTTGGAGTAGGCTCCCGAAGATAAAATCCAACCCCCTGTGGAGATGAATTTTCACCCACATGGGCTCCCCTTGCTCTCCCCCTGCTGATAAACCCCCTATGCTTGTGAAGTCCCCAATGCCAACAACAAACTACCAAAACCCAATGGAAGATCTGAATGATCTTCTCCTTTAAAAACCAGCGCATCCCTAAGGGTAGCTGAACTGCGAAATCCTATGGTGCCAGGATCCCATGTCCATCGCAATGTGAAACTGCCCTGTTGACACTGCAACATCCAGGTCATGACTAACTGCCCAACATGCTTGTACTGGAGCCTTCTCTCTTGTAACGCTCAACCACAATATCTGTCATGATCGAAGCTATGCCCTATGAAAAATCGGTTACCTGATTCCTACTATAGTAAATTGATAATATTTCACCTACTTGTTAAATTACTTGAACAACTTACTTGCAGTTTTCTACGACAAATACTGAAATACATACATTGTAGCTTACATAAAATAAAATACCGCGGAAACTAAATACTGCTCTGGAGAGAAATAAACACACACATCAACCCAATTGTTTTTGGACATTGTTCCTGCAAAAACCCAACTTGGGAATATCGGTGCAATCACTAAGGGTTTTAATTATTATGCAGTAGTAAATGTGAGTACAAATCGTTGGATGCCCAAACTGGCTATCCGATTTAGAGAAATGCTGACAAAAAGTTAGTGAGAAGAATCTCATACTGATCCGAGAGATCTGACTCTAATCAGGGGCTTGCTGACTGGCCCATTGCCGCCTCTGTGCAACTTCTGCGTCAACCCTATGCAGATATGCGTCACACTGGTTGGGCTCTACGTCAATCCCTCTGCTGACCTCCCGTTGTTTGGAAATTTGACCTCCTGTTGTTTGGAAATTCGACCTCCTGGCCCTTTGGTCTCACACCCCAGCTTCTAGCACTGAATCTCGTCTCTCCCAGCTGGAATTCGAATTCCCTCTAAAGCTTCGTGCTACCACTGTGTGGCACTGCGCTGCTTCATTGAACTACTCTTTGCCTTCTCTGCCTTGCACTCCCCGAATCTAAAAAACTTCCTCCAGTCTACTATCTTTGCCCCTCTTTCATTGCTTCAACTTTACTGAATCACTTCCAGCAACTCACAACTACCGACAACTCACAACTGCTACTCAGGAAATCGATTCTCTAGCAAAATCAAATTGCTCAAGTGTATTTCTCCAACCACATCGAACTCCTTATAATCTCTCGTTGGAGCTCCGACGGCCAGGATTAAAACATAATCGGTGGCTAAGATTAACATGGAGTGGATCCTCATCTTTTTCTAGAAGATTCACACATGATTTAATTAATACCCTTTAATTGACTAGATTTCTTAAGTTTAGACTTAGGGAACCATTTAAAGAGGTTAATTATTTTAATTAAATCCTCTCTAGGTGGAATTTCTGGAAACGATTTCTCGGTTTTGGAGAATGCATGTGCCTTAGCCTTTCTGCAAAGTTTCAAGGCTAGAGCAAATCCGATGCTACAAAAATCAACATGTCTAACCTGCAACGACAACTCAGTAGTTCCAAAGTCTACCACTCCATGGCTAGCCTCGATCCTGAGCAGCAACTTGCCTCACCATATGATGAGGACCAAAGCGATTCCCCATGTGTCAACCGGAGAATGAGATGAATCACTTGTTATTATGGTCGTACTCACCATGAAGTGCAACAATCCATCTGTCAAATGAATCCCTGGATCCTAGAACCACATTGGAAGTTCACAACTCCCACTCCTCACCAGCTGCCGCTGTTAAACCCCGCTATCTGCTAGAACCCATCTGTACCTCCTCTCTGACTCCTGTATGTAATCAGATGGCCACCAGTGATCAAGAATTAGTCCCATACATGCCAAACTGCCCTGCTCCTGCCAAAGTGAACTTTGCTATCTCAACTCTTGATGATACACCCAAACATTGCTTGGCGTCTGGACACCCTCCTGTAGACGAAGCCTACCATCCACTGTCCCTCATGCTCATGTAATGCCTTAGACTACCTCGCCAAATGTGTATTATGTAACTCCCTCGTAATCACCTCCCCAATTGTGACCATAGGGGTGGAACATAGGCTACCTCGGTAGTAGACCATGTTGTCCCTTAACTTGTATCCGTCAGCTCGTGCATCCACCAAATGCCTCAACTAAAGAGTCTCCCTCCTGCCTGTGACACTATGTCTCATCCAACTGTGTAGGGTGAGCCTCCTGTGTCTGACTGCATGTACTGAGAGCATTAAGGGGCAACAACCCAACCGTCTGCAATTGTAAGCCATACTGGAGAGTCACCTTGGAGAATCAGTTGAAGCAACATGTCTTCAACTGATCTCATATAGATATAGAAAGTCAAAGTGTTGACTTCTGTTGTAAATGTACTATCTCTCTCACTTTCTCTACTGAACTTTGAAGAACATAAAAGAAGAATTGATCAAGGGTTTCTCCACATTGTGGGGTTTGTCCCTGGCTAGCGTCACATCGTGTGTTCTCTTGTCTTTGCTTGTTTTCTGCGATTTATATTTATGTTCTATCTGTAGTTTACTTTAATGCTGATGTGATTGCTAATCTGGAAAAGATAATGGATAATTAAAATAAATTTCTCTAGCATAGAACATACCTAATCTTAACATGGTATCAGAGCATAGGTGAAGACAATGCCCAAGCAAGAGTGAAAGAGCAATCACCGAAGACAGTTGGGACAAGACAAAAGGATCAATGGGTTCCTCATAATTCACCCAGTGTGAAGTCGAAGCAGAGAATATTATCAAACTGGCACAACGAAAATTTCTGATGGCTACCTAAAGATCACTTCATTGGGAAGTTCGGATCTAAGGATGGAAGGAAAGGCAGATGCCTTGGTTACAATAAGTTCGACCCTTATGCGAAGGAGTGTCCGAATGGTAGAGAAGCAAGTCATCAAGGACACGACCGTCTCTTCAAAAAAGCAAGGAATCCCAGGATCTCCTTTATGTACCTGATCACAAAAGGAACCTGGTGACCATCTCGGAAATTGAAGTCAAAGGTTTTAGGGTGGCACTCGTCGATGGAAAGGTATGTGTTTGAAAATAGAATTTTCAAAGATGTTTTTGAGTTTAGGGTTGTATTATGTTACAAGAAGTCCACTGGGGACCATGTCCATTGA
Organism: Pinus taeda; assembly: GCA_000404065.3. Taxonomy (NCBI): domain Eukaryota; kingdom Viridiplantae; phylum Streptophyta; class Pinopsida; order Pinales; family Pinaceae; genus Pinus; species Pinus taeda. The sequence goes on from APFE031025735.1 coordinate 146,837, forward strand.
CACATAGCACTGGAGGTCTGTGAGTTAGATGGTGATAGGGAAGCCTGAATTCAAAAAGAGCATGAAAGTATGTGTCTGAGATGTACCAAAGGAAAATCTTACAAGGGGACCATGTAGCAGGTCCACAGGTATGAAACAACTCGTGAAGTTTGAGATTCATCAACGGGAATCTCATGTATACAGGTGGAAGAAGGCCCTCTATGGCTTGAAGCAAAACACCTTGGGTGTAGTATGAGAGGATTGATCGCTGTTTGATGAAGCTGAGATTCACTAGGAGTGAAACCGATCCAAACCATTACTCGAAGGATGTGGATGATAGACCTCTAATACCGACACCTTATGCGGACAAACTATTTCTGACAGGTGCAGACCCTCTCATTTGTAGAAGTAAGAGGGAGTTGGATTCCCGACATATGTTTTGCAGTTAACATGGTGAGCTCATATTTGGTTGAGCCTCACTGGATTGGTGCCAAGAATCTTTTGAGATATCTTCGGGGCACAATCTCTCATGGATTAAGATACACTGCCGGAAATATGAAAACTACATGATCATTCGAATGCTGACTGGGTAGGGAGTGTGGAGGATCATTAGAGCACTTCTCAGTGCTGGTTCTCTTTGGATTCTTCTTCGATATTATAGATGAGCAGGAAGCAGAAATTGGTTGTTACAATTACCGCCGAGACCGGATACATAACTACGAGTATGACCTCGTATGAAGTTGCCTAGTTGTGGAAACTCTTCAATGAGTACACATGATGAATACCACTGTGAGACTCTGTGACAACCAGAGGTGGGATTCGATTATTGAGGAATCCTGTATTCAATGATTGCTCCAATAATTAGACATCAGATACTGCCTTATCTGGGATATGGTAAGTCGATGAGCAAAGAGGCTCCATCGCACTGAGATGATGTATAGGTCGCTACACTTTGTCAGAGCCCTAGGGAAAGATCAAATTTGTGATTTTCCTGAACGACTTGGAGTCGACAAGAGACCCTTGTACAAGGGTCTTGCATGTTGCATACATTGAGCTTTGGGAGCTTGTGGTTCTTACTGGAGCAACATACGACTACAGGGACTCACCCTCCCCTGGTGGTGCACATTGGGATAAGATGATTCGCTCTCTTGTGGGACAGGATGATTCGCTCTCTTGCGGACTGGATGATTCGCTCTCCTGTGAACAAGATGATTCACTCTCTTGTGTATCAGGATGGCTAGTTCTCCTGTGAGGTCTGGATGATGTGTTCTCCATGACAATTATGTAGTAGGATGATTAGCTCTCCTGTGAGGCCTGGATGATGTGTTCTCCATGGCGATTATGTAGCAGGATGATTAGTTCTCCTGTGAGGACATGATTGATTAAGTTCTTCTGTCAAGGCATGCTACCCATGCAGTCTGGGACTCATGGGAAGTACCTCTCATCTGATCAATGAGCAGGGAAATGAGGATAGGGACCATAGTAATACCAATGGGCGCATCGCTGTATCTACCATACTCCCTATGCTAGGATGACCTTCATTGATCTGGGATCAATGATACTGGTCTGGGACCAGTGGTAGGAGTTGTACCTACTATGACGCTGACTTCGGGTCGGTTGAGACTTGTCTAGGACCAGTGGTACATACTCTGACACTGACTTCGAGCCAGTGGAGGATTGGTCTGGGACCAGTGGTAGGAGTTGTACCTACTATGATGCTGACTTCAGGTCGATTGAGACTGGTTTGGGACCAGTGGTACATACTCTGAGACTAACTTCGGGTCAGTGGAGGACTGGTCTGGGACAAGTGGTAGGAGTTGTACCTACTATGACGCCGACTTCGGGTCAGTTGAGACTAGTCTGGGATCAGTGGTACATACTCTGAGACTGACTTCAGGTCAGTGGAGGACTGGTCTAGGACTAGTGGTAGGAGTGGTACCCACTATGACGCTGACTTTGGGTCGATTGACACTGGTCTGGGATCAGTGGTACACACTTTGAGACTGAATTCGGGTTAGTGGAGAATGGTATGAGACATTCTCGATCAATTCTTCTTCTTCATAGTTGAGCAGAGCTAAGTTGAGCAGAGCAGAGCCAACAGAGCTGAGCAGGGCAGAACAGAGCCAGCAGAGCTGGGCAGAGTGGTGCAGGGCATTGATGGCAGAGATAGTACAGTCGGACACATGGATTAACGGATGGAGTTCTCCCTAGTTGAGAGGGAGTGTTAAAATTGGCAACTAGGGCCAAACTCCATGTGGGTCAGCTTATTAGTGGCAACTGATATTTTTATTGGATCCCTCTCATCGAGAGGTGTAGGATTGATCTAAAGATCATCCCATTCCGATAAATATTTATGAAGATATGAATTTATTTTGATTATGGAATAATTATCAAGCCGACCAGCAATTTGAGTATGCTCATAAGCCCAATAGACATATCTATTCATCATCTACATTTCAGTATAAATAAAAGAGGATTTGAAGTCTTTTGGAAACACTCTTCAAGTGATCTCCTCTTCACGTCTTGGGTTTTTGGAGAAGGAGATACACTATGGATTACATTGGCCTAGTATTATGATGCCCTAATGGAGAACGTAGTCATGAATCTGCAGGCAATGGAGATGTATTCATCTACGAATTAAGGCACAGGGATAGAAGTAGACGCAGTCAAATCATGAAGAAATATAATACGCTGTCATGGAAACTCTTACACATAGTTATGCTGAATGCAGGACATAAAGTTATTAACACGCAGTTAATAAAGGGTCTATATGCAGTTATGAAGATACCCTTACACGCAATTCATATATATATACACACTGTTCATCGCTGTTCATGTTATATATTTACACGCTGTTCATATGATATATATATACGCTGTCAACCACAGTAAGGGAAGGAACACAACGTGGATGGAATGCAGTCATATACGCTGTCATACCTTACCAGGTAATCATATACACAATATACATACGCTGTCCAGAAGCCCTAACACACAGTCAAGTAATGAATGTAGCATCGCTGTCTAGAAACCCTTACACGCAGTCAAGTAATGAATGCAGTCAAGGGAGCACCGCTGTCCAGAGATTATAACACGCAATTAGATTATATAGGGACACAACAAATCTATGTATTGGGTATATGTATGAAGCCACAGTCAAACGCTGCATTATCATACGTTCTGGGCTCTCGGCATAGATGAAGCCACAGTGGAATAGCTTCAGTCAAACGCAACATTGAATACCAATACGTTGTGTGAAGTACGCAGCCCTGACTCAATAATGGGATTGCGTGGAACTATAGCCTAGCTGCTTTGTTAGGCTGCAAGCCATAGCAAGCAGCTAAGGCTAATATGCATATGACTGCGTAATAAATCAACATAAGTATATTGATGCAGCATGATGAAGCAACGAGAAGGCAGAACAACAGCATGATAGATGAGATCATGGGCAGCATAATAAGCAGCATGATGTATGAGATCATGGGCAACATAATAAGCATCATCATGATAGATGAGATCACGGGCAACATGATGCATGGGTAGCATGATAGATGAGATCATGGACATAAAGGGCAGCGTGATGATGAATAAGATCATAGACATGGGCAACATGGTGATAATCATGATTATGCAGCATGGTGCAGTATGAAGTGGTGCAGCAAGCGGACCAGATGCAGCACGATGATAGGTGAAGGAGTCACCTTGGAGAATCAATTGAAGCAACAAGTCTTCAACTATCTCATATAGATATAGAAAGTCAAAGTGTTGACTTCTGTTGTAAATGTACTATCTCTCTCACTTTCTCTGCTGAAATTTGAAGAACATAAAAGAAGAATTGATCAAAGGTTTCCCCACATTGTGGGGTTTGTCCCTCGCTAGCGCCACATCGTGTGTTCTCTTGTCTTGGCTTGTCTTTTGCGATTTATATTTATGTTCTATCTGCAGTTTACTTTAATGCTGATGTGATTGCTAATCTGGAAAAGGTATTGGATAATTAAAATAAATTGCTCTAGCATAGAACATACCTAATCTTAACAGATAGGCATGTAAGTCCCCAAGGGTATGGCCAAGAGTTCGCATGAACACTGAAAGGTAATCCCATGGATTCCCCTCTTTCTGTCATGGTCCTGTTGATAGCTCCATTGAAGACGTGTCTTTGCGGAACAGGATGCCCCTAGATGCTCACTAACGTCCCCATCAATCTGGGGTGACCTGCATCCAATGGTATGTCTAATGTCCCTGTCCATAAGTCTCCTGGGAGGTAGCGCTCCAACAACCCGCTTTGTTGCACCATATGCCACTGCATACCACCCAATATCTTTGTACTCCTCAGCAAGCCATTGTACACTGCAACCTATCCCTGTACACCACTGGATACCTCTACTTGCTGCTGTATCACTCTATACTGTTTGGGGCCCCATATGCACCCATGCATCCATCAATCCATTAGCAAATTCGATGTGGTGTAAGTGGCTCCTCCCACTCCATGGTGCAAGTCCACACACCACATGGCACAACACACTGCCATGCATCTACATGCTCACTTGCAAACCACAGCTCGACGTTGCATGCTCCTACACCGCATTGGATGCCATGATCTAAAGTTGAGACAATACGCGTTGACCCGCATCCTACCGGTATCGCCACCTCCACTGTCACATCACCATACCCCCTGATGCATGGGCCTCACCTCCAAATACTCTTTGAGAGACACGAGAGGTGAATTCGCCTATATACTAGTGGCGATGCCACCACTGTGTTGCTCCTCTGTGATCACTATGCCCCACATAACTGGGGAAAATCCTTAGCGCCATACAAGGCACTGTTTGGCGGCTTGCCAATGCCAACTCCTTTTACAAACTCTTACTAAAGTATGCTGATCATCCTGCGACTCCATGCACAACCAACATGCTCAAACAACTCGAAAAGTCTACTTGCTCCCCTGTCAACCTATCCCGTCACTAATGTTGGTGGAGATCTGAAAGTGTGTGGATGCTCGGTCACTGTATCTGTCACAATGCCAATGTCCTCACCAACCACATCCATGAAGTGGTGGGGAATCCCACCTAGATGCCAACAACCGTTATCCTGCATCTCGAGTATATGGTAGGAAACCCTACCTAGATCATAATACCAACCTGGGCCTCTAGTATTCCCAATGTGTGGAAGCTCCTACTGAGCTTCACTCCCGACTACCACCATCACCATAAATCTAACCCACTCCACTGGGTACCAACTCAGGATCTCACACCATCCAACCCCAAGGGCAAGGTCGAATGCAAGTGTACCTGTATGCACAACAACTCCAACCTATGAACGTTGCACCTTGCGCAACTCATGTCGCCTCATCTCACAATCCTGGTCAACACATGAGATCTGTCTAGTTAGCTCTACCTCTCTGTTCCTAATGTGCAGAGGTAGCCTAACATTACTATCAACCCTACCTATGTATGCCTAAAGAGGGTTGCTCCGACACTCCAATGTGTACTCCTCTATTTGTACCATTAAGGAATCCAATTGTTCCCCAATGAGGGTTATCTTGGCTGATGTCTTGGCACAAACTACTCTCATACGATCTAGCTCCTTGTCCTGTTGCAAAATGGTCTCTCAGGCTGTCGTGGCCTTCTTTTTCATCTCCTAGGGTTAGGTTTTTGGATGTTTAGGGTTTTCCATTGTTTCTTAATAATAGATAGGCCTTCGAGCCTCATTGTAACACAATTCAGAGGCATGTAGCCGCCACATCTCTTCTCAGAGATAAGCTACCATTGCCTAAGCTAGTTTATTTCCATTTCTGTATGTAAGCATATTTCAGTGCTTTGATATTAATGAAATGAAGTTTTTATTTCTACTGCATCTCTATGTATATGTGTATTTCTGCATTTTGTTGCGTCCCTGCATAAGTCCGGATCACTTTCATACCATCATCCTTCTAAACAATGAATCCCATACAAGGTAGAATTCTTAGCAAGACTCTTTCTTGCTTCAAGAGAGGTGTACCTTCTAATGAAGATTCCAACAGAGGATCTAGATTATGCTCATCTGACAGAAGCTCCTTTCTCATGATGATGATGTATGATGAATTCCTTCTATCATGCTAGATGACTTTCTTTCAACCATATGCACTACACATGCTTGCAATGAGGTTACGAAGAACCACTTCCTTGATATGATGACTGTTGCATCCATGTAGACTTCTACTTCAACTATTCTTTCAAGCTTTTCTAATGATATCTTGAGCTCTTGCTTCAATGGTATGCTACTATGATGCCATCTCCTAAAATGATGCATCCTTTCATGCTTCTAATGTTTCGTACCATGATAGCTAGACTTTACAAATATTGAAAAGACCCTAGGTGGAGGAGATTATCTCAATCATAGTAGAGATCATTTACTTCCTCTTTCTTTGACTTCTTCTTTTCATCTTCTTCGGTGATATGGGCTTCTTCCCTTTCTCTTTTGTTGTTGTCCTTCTTGAGTTGACGACAATCTCTCTTGTAGTGCCCATATTCATGACAACCATAGCATTGGATCTTTGACATATTCTTCTTGTTCTTTTTCCGAGGACCAAACTTTCCTTTCTTCCTAGCCATGGCAGCAAATGCTTGAGCTTGCTCGTTTGATCCTACATAGGAGTTTCTTCAATCTCACACAATGACCATAGTTCATTGAATCGGGTAGCTTCCTTCTTTCCATAAATGCTTGATGTAAAGTTGCCTCATTCCTTTGGTAGTGAATTGAGCACTATGGTGGTCATTTCTTTGTCGGACATTATTTCTCCCAACTCTTGTTGTTGGTCTATTATTTCTGACACCCTCATAAAGTATGAGGCTATTCCTTCTTCGTTTGATATTTTCATATTGTAGAGTTCTTGTCTTAATGATATCACTTCTCTAGTAGTACTTACGGAGAATAATTCTACTAGTTTATCGTATATTTCTTTTGATGTCTCCAATTTTGATACAAAGGGTATGAGGGGATATTTGATGGATTCTATTGTGATCCTTTGAGCACGCACTTCCCCTTTCATGTACTTTGCAAGTGTAATATCCCGTTTCAGAGATATTCCCCAAACCCCAACAAAACTCCAACCAGATACATATAAATGATGTAATAACTGGGAATAAAAATAACAGTGGTGCAACATATAATAATGTAAACATGAAATATAAACAGATACTCAAGAAATGCAGCAAGAAATGCTAAGCCATTTTATTATATTGAGTAATAGAATGAGTACAGGAGGTGATCAGAAAGCTAGCACCTTGACTTGCACAAGGCAAGTGAAGGAATACACTTGGAATAACAAAGGAATGGCTTTTCTCTGAGCTGTGTCTAAGCTGCTGGAGAACTGCCGTGCTATTGCTGCTGCTTGAAAACAAATGAGGATTTGGGGTTGTTCCCCTCTTCAGAAAAAGCTGAAACTCTAGAATCGGACTCTACTCAAGAAACCAAGAAAAACCCAGAAAGCTTTTCTGAAATGGCCGACCCCCGAAAATCGCCCCCTTGAGGACCCACGCAGTCCCTCAAGGTTCTGTGCTGCCATTGAAATAAACCCACCTAAACTCTGCCTGAAACTCAGCCAAAATCCTCCAATGTGCAAGGGCTAATCCCTTGCTCAATCCCCCATCACAAATCCCTCTGCAAACCTTAATCCAGAACTCCTGCCAGAAAGAACTACATCATCCCTCTCAAGACTGCGCAGTCATCCCAGATGCTCAATTCTCCTGCCAAAACGCTGATGAAACTACTGCAAAAATACTGATGGAAATACCTTTCCCGAGCAGGCACTCGTAGTCCCTCGGGGCTAAGGGTGAGATCTCCGAATGGAGACACTCAATGAACTAAACAGTGCTGCAGACTAGCTAAACAGCCAGCGTGCTCTGAGTTGAAGTGACTAGCTCAAATGCACATAATCGAATGCCAAAATGAGGAGGCTCTTCTCTCCTTTATAGCGTTTGCCTCTCTCAATCCCAAGGCCCACCTCCTCCAACGCAATTCCTCTCTTGCCACATGTTCCTTTCCTTCTGTGCAGTTCCTCTAAGGGTCTGCATGGGCTCCATCTCTGCGTCCCACTTTGGCCCCCCTTGGCTCACCTTTAAGTCACAACGTTGTGCTACTAGGGAAGAGGCTGCAATAAACTTGCGGGATGGCTCATCTCCCGCTTGTTCCTCTGGCAAACATTGCACTCCCGGATATGCTGGAGTACGTCCTCCTTGAGGCCCTTCCATGAGAACCTCTCTCTAATGGCCTTGTAGGTTTTGGTAAACCCCTGATGGCCAGCCAGAGGTGAATCATGTGAAGCCTAAAGTTTCTTCTTCTTGAGCTGAGTTCCCTCAGTCAAGAAGATCTTGTCCCTGTAGTAGATGATCTCATTGACCACCCTGTACCTGTCATTCGCCACCTACCCATCCAAAACCTCACATGCAAACCTGTCCTTGGAGTACTCTACTAAAAGTCGAGCCGGCCAGTCTATGTCCAAGCTCATAAGAGACAACGTGGCTGGTCTATGTGAAAGGGCATCTGCTACCACGTTGTTCTTACCCTTGACATACTCAATGTCAAAGTCATATGCTTGGATCTTACTGATCCACTTCTGCTGCCTCTCCTGTAGCTGCTTCTGCTCCAAAAAGAACCTGAGGCTGTTGTGATTAGTCCTCACCCTGAACCTGTTGCCCTCTAAATACTTGGCGGAACTTGGCCAATGCATGGCCAGCATCTCCTTGTCGTATATAGGATACAACCTCTCGTGCAGAAGGAGCTTCCAGCTCTCATAGGCTATAGGGTCACCTCCCTGCATCAATACTGCGCCTATCCCCTCTCCCGATGCATCACACTCCAAAACAAATGGCTGTGTGAAATCTAGCAATGCAAGCACTGGGCAACTGCTCATAACCTCCTTGAGCCTGTCAAAGGCTCGTTGCGCTATATCCGACCAGCTGAATGCCCCCTTCCTCATCAGATCTGTCAGGGGTGCAGCAAGCTGTGAGAAACTCTAGACGAACTTCCGCTAGTAAGTACAAATGCCAATGAATCCCCGAAGTTCTGTCACGTTCCTCGCCTCCGGCCATTCTTTGATGGCCCTGATCTTCTCCTCGTGGACTCTCACTCCGTCCACCCCTATGATGTGTCCCAAGTACAACATCTCGTCAACCCAAAAGCACACTTGGAGAGCTTGGCATAGAATTGCTGCTCCTGCAAGACATGCAACACTGTCTTAATGTGCTGGAGATGCTCCTCCCAAGTCCTGCTGTAAATGAGGATATCATCAAAGAACACCAACACAAACTTCCTCAAATGACTATGGAAGATGTGATTCATGCAGGGCTGAAATGTAGCAGGGGCGTTGGTTAGCCCAAAGGGCATCACCAAGAACTCAAAGTGCCCATAATGACCCCTGAAGGCTGTCTTGGGAATGTCTTGCTCCCTCATGCGAATCTGATGGTACCCAGATCTCAAATCATTCTTTGAGAAGAACCGTGCTCCTCTCAACTCATCCATCAACTCATCAATCCTGGGTATGGGGTACCTGTTCTTCAGTGTCTTCTTGTTCAGGGCCCTATAGTCAATGCACATCCTTAATGTGCCGTCGTTTTTTTCACCAATACCACAAAAGAAGCAAAAGGACTTGTGCTTGGCTGAATGTGCCCAAGAGCCAGCAACTCCTGAATGGCCCGCTCAATCTCATCCTGATAGGCCTTGTGATGCCTATAGGGGATAGTAATCATTGCCTGTATGCCCTGCTCAAGCTCAATGGTGTGATCAAACCCCCGGTTCGGTGGCTGTCCCGGCGGAATCTCCCCAAACACTATGGCATACCGGTCAAGGATGGACTGTATCTCTGGATGTACCGTCTGCCCTGTCGTCCTTGCCTCTGATGCACACAGCTCCACTGCCCACTCCATGTCTCCCTTCCGGAAGACTGCCTCCATCCGATGAGCCGAAACAGTTTGAGGCGGATATGTGTCCTGTCCCCGTCTCTTCTCATGCCTCCCTGTCTTCTCATCATCCCACTCCATCTCTAGGGTCTTCCAATCTGTCGTGACCTTCCCTAGATTGATAAGCCACTGAACACCTAGTATCATGTTGGTGTCCGGAATATCGACCACGAAAAAGTGGTCAGTCAGTGTATAGGTGCCCATCATCACTGATAGCTCTGGAACATAATGAGCACACATCATGGTATAATCTCCTGGGACCAAAACTGAAAACGCATCGAAGCTCTTTGTCTGTATACCTCCCCGCTCAACCATCTATGCATCGATGAAGTTGTGGGTTGCCCCACTGTCAACCAAAACCGATACTCGTTGGCCACGTACTGTCCCCTGTACGCGCAGCGTCAAATACTTTGGAACTCCTCGCAATGCTGCAAGGGTCCCTCTGGTACGTGCAAAAGCTGCACCACCTGCTGCTGGCGGTGGAGGTGGCAAAGGACCTTGCACGGTATGACTATCTCCTGCCTCCATATCATCCTCCTCATTCTCTTCCCTGCTGCTCTCGGAGAAGACCTCAATAAAATGTGCGTTGCCAGCAACACATCGATGTCCCGGTTCCCACGGCTCTTGACAGGTAAAGCACAACCGCTTCTTCTTCAACTCCCTCCTGGCATCATTGTCAATCTGCGCTCGTCCTGGATTCCCCTTTGGAGGTGGAATCCTAATATCCTTCCCCTTAGATTGGAAAGTTTGTCTCTGGGGGTAAGGTGTTCGGGTCCTAGGTAAGACATCCTGTAAATCCGGGTCCTGCTGATAGCATCCTGGAGTGTGGCTGGTCTAGTGGATCTGACTAAACCACGAAGTGGCTCTACTAACCCCTCAACGTACATGTAGATCCTCCGTGCCGTGAATAGATCTGGCACCATCACTGAAACCCTCAAGAAATCTGCAATGTAGGTCTCTGGGCTCGCGGTCTGTTTAAGCCTTGTCAGCTCAACAAAGTGTTGCTCTGGATTCCTTCGGTCGAACCTCTCTATCAATCTCCGTGTGAACTTGACATATGTCGTCACTGTGGAGTGTCTGAGTGTAACCATCCCATGGAACCACCAATCTTGGGCCCCACCATCCAAATGTAATGTCGCCACCTTGATGGCCTCTGTCTCCGACATCTGGTTAAGCTGGAAGTAAATGTCCAGCTTCTCCACCCAAGACTTTGCCGAACTGTTTGATGAGCCATCAAACGTAGGTAAGTGGAATCTACTAGCTGCACGGTGGGTGTCACCTTCATGATAATGCTGGTATCCTCTGTGATGGTCGCGGGGTCTACTATCCCACTGGAGCTGAACAAAGTCTCTGAATGAGAGAGCCTCCCTGAACTCCTACCCATAGGCGTGGTACTCTGCAAAATAGTCGCCCATATGACCGGGCTCTGCCTCCTGCTGGGCTCCGGTCCCCACGTCTGCTCCTAAGAAAGTGGGCATGTTAGAGCGTGTAGGGGCGTGTGAGGCCACCTGCTGAGTAGTATCACGCTGCTCTGGCAAATGGTGGGATGCACCCGATCCCTCACCAACCTGGAAAACCAGTGGGCTCTCACGCTGTCTAGCCTCTATTGCTGTGAACCTCTGCCCCATCACCTCAATTTGACTCGATAGATCCTGCATTGATTTGAGGAGCATATTCACAAATCTCTTCCCATCCTCGTCTGCCATCTGCTCTGCATCCGCCACAGGCTTTTTCTGTTTTGCGTTCACCACAAGCTCCTCCTGTTCTGTGTCCACCATAGGAACATAGTCTCCCTCCCCGTAGGTATTCTCCAACCTACGTCCAGTGTCTCTGTATCTCCTACCTCTGTAACAAATGTAGGGCTTTTCCCCCAGTGTCATAGATTGCTAGCTCCACAGGCTGAGCCAGATCTATGCTCTGATACCACTGTAATATCTCGTTTCAAAGATATTCCCCAAACCCCAGAAAAACTCCAACTAACGTATAAATGATGTAATAACCGAGAATAAAAATAACAATGGTGCAACATATAATAATGTAAACATGAAATATAAGCAGATACTCAAGAAATGCAGCAAGAAATGCTAAGCCATTTTATTATACTGAGTAATAGGATGAGTATAGGAGGTGATTAGAAAGATGGCACCTCGACTTGCACAAGGCAAGTGAAGGAATACACTCAGAATAACAAATGGCTTTTCTCTGAACTGCGTCCAAGCTGCTGGAGAACTACCGTGCTACTACTGTTGCTGGAAAACAAATGAGGATTTGGGGTTGTTCCCGTTCTCAGAAAAAGCTGAAACTTTGGAATCAGACTCTACTCAAGAAATCCAGGAAAACCTAGAAAGCTTTTCTGAAATGGCCGACCCCCGAAAATCGCCTCCTTGAGGACCCATGCAGTCCCTCAAGGCTTTGCGCTAACACTGAAATAAACCCACCAAAACTCTGCCTGAAACTCAGCCAAAATCCTCCAATGTGCAAGGGCTGGTCCCCTGCTCAATCCCCCAGCACAATTCCCTCTGCAAACCTCAATCCAGAACTCCTGCTAGAAAGAACTGCGTCATCCCTCTCAAGACTGCGCAGTCATCCCAGATGCTCAATCATCCTGCCAAAACGCTGATGAAACTACTGCAAAAATACTGATGGAAATACCATGCCCAAGCAGGCACTCGTAGTCCCTCGGGGCTAAGGGTGAGATCACCGAACGGAGACACTCAATGCACTAAACAGTGCTGCAGACTAGTTAAACAGCCAGCGTGCTCTAAGTTGAAGTGACTAGCTCAAATGCACATAATCGAATGCCAAAATGAGGAGGCTTCTCTCTCCTTTATAGCGTTTGCCTCTCTCAATCCTAAGGCCCACCTCCTTCAACGCAATTCCTCTCTTGCCACGTGTTCCTTTCCTTTTGCGCAGTCCCTCCAAATGTCTGCGTGGGCTCCATCTCTGCATCCCCCTTTGGCCCCCCTTGGCTCACCTTTAAGTCACAACGTTGTGCTACTAGGGAGTGACTTTATTCTAAAAGTGAGTTATGTCACCCTTTACTCACCTTTTTATTCATAACTAACTATAGAAGTAAAAATTGAGCAAAATCGAATATTTCAATTAGCCATGGCTAATTAGGAATATTATAGCAAGAGCTTGAGCTTCTTCCTTTGGAGATTTAGTGATTTCACCCTTGACATGATCAACAACTTCATTTTCTATGAGGATCAAATCAATCCTCTTCTTCCATGCAAGAAAGTTTGATGACCAACCAATTTATTGCTTTCCTTGCAAAATGAAGTCATTTTGATAGATTCAGATGTGGACATAGATTACTTACTTGTGAAGATACTCGATGACAATATCTTCAACTTGATGCTTTCTTGATTTTGATGATGTTGATAATAGAAGATGTCTTCCTTCAAAAGTGATCCTTCTTGATGATTCCATGATGATGATGATAGTGTTTCTACCTACTTCCCTTGGATGTAAGGGACTTCAAGATGCTTCAATTTGTAGTCCTTCCTTCTTTGAGTAGAGGTAGGTTCTTTGAGGTCTTCTTTTTCCTTGGGGGAATGATTGTGCGAGATTCCCAAGAATGATTTAAGTGTAGAGTCCTTCTTTGAACGAACTAGGGTTTTGAGGTCTTCTTTAGTAACTTCTTTCAAGATGGTGATGTAGTTTTTGTCCTTGTGGTGCCTTTGGGATGAGTGATCCTTCTTGATGATTGAATCTGTTGACGATCCTTTATTTTTTCGGCCCTTGAGTGTCTTGCTATAAGCTGCCTTTCCTTGTCTTGTCACCTTAGCTCTGATACCATGTTGAGAAATCTGGGGGCAACAAGTGTAGGTGATTTCTCTACTTTTGATAATTATTTGTGGTATATTTTTACTCCACTTAATTAACTTCTTTCACTTGTTTATTATTAGTGTTTTTCTTCATCAAACAACTATCAAATCATAAAGAACAATAAGACAAAGGATGCAAGATGTAGGTGATCAGGTAGGGCCAAAACCTCTCCACTTTGAGAGGAAAACCCTCAAGAATTCTTCTTCTTATAAAATCTTCAATTGACGAATTCCAAGACCTAGACCCTTGATCAAGACCAAGTCTAAGTTTCTCCTTGATGAACTTCTCTTTCTGCAAGTCAACGCTAGTCAAACTTGTTCCACTACTTCAGATTTCGACCCTAGATCAGAATTTCAACTAGTGGTTGCAGACTTGTAATTTTGACTTCTTCTACAGAAACCCTAGGTTACATGTGTGGCTTGGAAGTGGACAAATTTGCCTCTTTTTTGCCTTCGCTTGACTAGATTTCCCTTCCTTGACAATTCGACTTGCTAGAGAGACCTTTCTTGACCTAGAACTTAGCCGTTGAAGATGACTGCTATTTGGTACTTGCTACTGTAGAAGGATGCCCTCATCCACTTCGCACGTGTGAGAAGACTAGCCAAAAACAATCCCAAAAAATCGATTTTCTTTTCTTCTTCTTGTCCTCTTCTTCTTCGCACTTTTTCCTCTTTATTGATCGAACTTGTGTGAGTGATGAGTGAGTCCTTGAATGAGGGCGAGTCTTTTATAGGCTTGATCTCCATCTTTGTAAGCCGACTTGCTTGATAGCATTTGACGAGGTCTTGGAGTGTTATTTGACTTTATTTTGACTCAAATAATTTCTTCTTACAATATGTAACAGACTAAAAATGGGTCTTTCATACATGACAATGACTTAATGACTTGTAGACTCAATGACAAGCCCTAGGAGCTCACAATGGTAGCTTTGACCTATAAAATAAATTTCCTTTGAGCATGGAACTCATGACTCATGACTTAAGGACAAGAATAAGAAATTTATTTTTCTCTTTACATAAAATCATGATTACATATGTTATTATGAAGAGCGAACCTAGTTACACATTTCAACATTCCAAAGCCATATAACTTCACATGTAGCTGTGCTCGCTGCCATATATCCTGCTTCTACAAAGCTCAGTGTTACTAACTTCTGCTTCTTGTTGCACCAAGAAACCATCTCTGATCCAACGCTGAAGCAGTACCTAGAGGTACTTCTCCTGCCCACTTAAGTCCCTGCCCAATCTGCATCTGTGAATCCACATAGTTTGACATCATCCCCTCAGGTATATCTCAACCCGTGTTCGATTGTGCCGTGCACATACCTCAAAATGTACCTCATTGTTGTCCAATGTACCCTCTTCGGTTCCACCATAAACTGACTGAGGGTATTGACCGCAAAGCAGATATCTGGCCTAGTGTTGACCAGATATTTGAGAGAACAAATGAGAAGTTTATACAAGTTGGGGTCAACATCCTTGTCATTTGATGCATTTATTTTGTTTCAGTTGGTGATTATGGGTGTAGACATGGGTCTACAATCATGCATTCTGAATCTCTTCTGAATATCTGTCACACTTCCAATCCTTGTCCTTTTGCCACACTTCCAATCCTAGGAAATAGTGCAATCCCCAAATCCTTCATATCAAACTCTGCTACCAGGTTCCTCTTGCAGTCCTATATGACCCCTGATGACCTTGTCAAGAAGAGATTATCCGCTCACAATACTAGGATGAGTGGCTCATCCTCTACCATCAAATAGTAGAGGTTGGGATCTGCGTCACTCTTGACAAATCCCATCTGCTGCAAGTGGCTGTCGATTTGATCATACCATGCCCTGGGAGCTTGTTTGAGCCCGTATAGAGCTTTCTTCAGTCTACACACATGAGTGCGTGTCTCATGAGTCTTGATGTCATATTGCTGTTCTATGTACACCTCTTCCTCTATCACCCCGTTCAAGAATGCTGTCGTGATGTCCATCTTGTGAATCTTCCACCTCATCTGAGCTGCTAGGGATATAATTGACCAAATAGAGGTGTATCTGGCAACTAGGGTGAAGGTCTCCTCATAATTGATTCCTTCTTTTTGCGCATACCCCTTTGCCACAAATTTAGCCTTGTACTTCTCCACGCTGTCGTCTACAACGTACTAGATCTTGTAGATCCAATGAGAACCTATAACTGACATGTTCTCAGGCCTACACACCACCCTCAAAACATCATTCGTCATGATAGAGTTGTATTCCTCCACCATGACATCTACCCACACCAGATGCTGTGCGGCCTTCTGAAAGTTGGAAGGTTCTGCAATCTGAGTCACCAATGCTTGGTACATGTCAGGTTATCTAGGCTCTCTCTTGTTCGTCTTAGGAGCTCCAATGAACTCCTCTGCATCTCTCAATGTCTAACTAACTTCTTTGCTAGTTCGACCATTAGTGGTGGGGGGTTCAACCAGCTCCTCATCCCGCTTCTACTGCTTTGTCTGTTGAGAACTCACTAGATCCCCTGCACCTGAGGAAATGCTAGTACTGGTCACTGTACTGGATCCTTATGACTGTCCTATAGGTGGTCCTACTGGTTGCCCTTGCTGCTGGACCAATGGAGCTTCTGCCGGCTCACACTAATCACCTGCAGGCATCTCACGAGATCTCTTGAAAGCTCAGTCCTCCATGAATATGTCTCATCTTACTACGATATTCCTATTGCTAGGAATGTAGATCCTATATGCCTTTGATGTTTCAATATACCCAATGAGAAACCCCTTCTCTGCATTATGATCTAATTTGGTGGGCTTCTGATTTGGCACATGGCAATAAGCAATGCTGCCAAAGATCCTAAAGTGACTAACTTCTGGCTTTTTCCCTATGAAGGCTCCTTTTGGCGTTTTCTTCCCCAATTCTTTATGAGGAGTCCTGTTTTGAATATACACTGCTGTGTTACACGCATCTGCCCATAGAAACCTGGGCAAATCCTGGTCATATAACATTACCTTTGCAACCCCAACTATAATTTTGTTTTTCCGCTCTGCTACACTATTTTGCTGTGGATTGTATGGAGTTGTCCACTCTCTTTTGATGCCTTCCTTCACACAAAAATCTGTGAAGTCTTTATCAATATACTCCCTGCCATTATCTGAGCGAAGCACCTTAATCTTCTTCCCTGTCGCATTCTCCACGAGAGCCTTGAACTCCTTGAAACAATCAAAGACCCCATCCTTGGTCTTCAAGAAGTAGATCCAGGTTTTCCTGGAATGGTCATCAATAAAGGTGACGAAGTATTCGGCCCCACAGAGAGCTCTAGTGGACATTGGGCCACAAATATCTGAGTGTATAAGTCCGAACCAATGTTTTAAAACTCCGACTCCAACTCCGACTTGGCTGAGGGTCAATTCTGACTCCGACTCCGACTCGGTATCGACTCGATTTCAATGACTCGGTCGTTGTAAAAAATACATTAAATATTTTTTTTTATAAAAACACATAATTTTAACGATTTTCTTGTATGGAGTTGTCCACTCTCTTTTGATGCCTTCCTTCACACAAAAATCTGTGAAGTCTTTATCAATATACTCCCTGCCATTATCTGAGCGAAGCACCTTAATCTTCTTCCCCGTCGCATTCTCCACGAGAGCCTTGAACTCCTTGAAACAATCGAAGACCCCATCCTTGGTCTTCAAGAAGTAGATCCAGGTTTTCCTGGAATGGTCATCAATAAAGGTGACAAAGTACTCGGCCCCACAGAGAGCTCTAGTGGACATTGGGCCACAAATATCTGAGTGTATAAGTCCGAACCAATGTTTTAAAACTCCGACTCCAACTCCGACTTGGCTGAGGGTCAATTCTGACTCCGACTCCGACTCGGTATCGACTCGTCCGACTCGATTTCAATGACTCGGTCGTTGTAAAAAATACATTAAATATTTATTTTTTTATAAAAACACATAATTTTAAAGATTTTCATTCATGTTTCCAAACACATAGCATTAGAATATAGATAGATGACAACATATGATCAAAGTAGGCTCATGAATATATCCATTATATCAAAATGGCACCTAGTGCACTGTCCAATACATACACGATGATGATATAGAGATCAAAACAAAAACAAATAACCAAGGAGGCTATAAATGGCCTCTACAACAAAAGTCTGTGACCAGTACTACTGGCTACTGCTAGAGTTGCCAACATCATCTGGCTCAGTGTTACTTGGGAGCGGGAGCAAAAGCAGGGAGCGAGAGCGAAAACAGGAGCAGGAGCGACATTTTCAGAAGCTTCTGGTTTGGGAGCGAATCCCGAAGGTGTTCGACAACCAATGTCACTAACATCAAGGTACATAGAGGGATTGGTGCTCTTGATTAAATACGAGTTCCATACCCTAATACATGCCAAAATTCAATGGAAACATTGCAATCCCCTAATCCTAAAATCCTGAAAAACTGATAACTCTGCTGAATTTTGAATGAAATCTAAAATTCTACTTTCTCCATATGAAATCGAATGAGGCCGGAACCACTCTCAAACATCCTAAGTCATTTCATGGTAATGTTAAAAATTTAAGTAAAAGGATGAAAATGAAGATTAAGGAGAATGCCACTTTTACTTTAAGAATTTAACATTACCATGAAATTTGAATAGCATATCAATACTATGAGAGGGGAATGAACCACAAAGACCAAAAAACCAATTAATAAAACCATTTGGAGTCCCCCACACTCAAAAAAAACATAAAAAAATAAAAAAAATTGCCTTTTTTGGGGGTTCATTGGCTGCCTTCCTTGACCCGGCTGGGTTGATACCAACTCGGCCGACCTGGCCGAGTTAATACCAAGCCGGCGGAGTCATGCAATGACTCGGCCGGCCGAACCGGTTCAACCATTGAGTTGAAATTTTTTTTGGCCGACTCGGACCAACTCGATCGAGTCAGTTTCGAGCTAGCCGGGTTTAAAAACAATGGTCCGAACATGCCATCTTCTCTGTTGTCACTTCTTGGGAATGTTGCCTTAGCATATTTCCCAAGCACGCACCATCTGCACAAATCATTGCGTTCTGTGCCAAGTTCTAGAACCCCTGTTACTGTCTCCATGAGCATCTTGAGTGCTCCATGGTGTAAATAGTGCATTCTCCTATGCCATAGCTCATTCGGTTCCTTTCCACTGCTATTGTCACTGTCTATTAGCGCCATTGGAGAATCGAGCTGCAACCTATACAACCTGTTCCTTTAAACTCCAATCTGTCTCACTCTCTTCTAGCTTGGATGTTTGACAAACATCTTCTTCCCTACGAAGTGGACATCATATCACTTATCCTGTAGTTTGAATATTGAAATCAGATTCATACCCAATCCTAGCACATGCAGTACATCTGTAGCGCTGGTACTAGCTCGACTCCCTCTGAAAGTCGATGGTACCTCTCCCCATTGGAGTACACTTTGTTATGTTTCCCATCGTAATATGGAAATCCATCTGCTCCTCATTGTAGCTAGAGAAATATTCTCTAACCTCTGTCATGTGAGCTGACACTCCACTGTCTATATAACAAACGCCCTGTGAAGCTGAGCTTGATAAGCAAGCGAATTCATCCTCCAATCTAGAAGACAATTCTAAAGCCCCCTGAATACTAGATTGATCCATGGCTATACTGGAGAATTCTGGGTATACTTCGGTGTGTTATTTCTCTTCCTTCCGACACTGAATTTGTTATTGCAAACTGCTGCAAACCCTCTGTGCCTAGACTAAGAGTCTACTTTGCGAAAATTTGAGTTGTTGCTCCCTCTGCTCGCTGGAATTGCTTTTCTGGACAACTCGAATTTTTCTGTCTCCTGCAACTGAAAAACGAACTCTTGCCCAACAATTTGCACTGCTTGGCTAGGCACTGTGCAACCCCCAGAATTTCGATCTACTGTTCCCTGTGAACAACAAAATTTTCCCCCTTCGATTTTCAGCCTCCTGCCTGTCATATATGCTTTGATACCATGTGAAAATTCCTTGAAATGCAACAACTGCGTTGATAGCATGTGAAAATTCCTTGAAATGCAACAACTGGAAATATTTATCCTAACTGATAAATTAATTATGCAGTTTATTTTGTTTACAATAAAATAATGAAATATACACATTGCAATTTCTTCACCAAATAAAATACTGTGGAAGCAAAAATAAGAACCGAGAAATGCTAGCACACACATAAAAATGACACAATTATGTTAAAAATATGGAACTGTGGTCAAATTCCACTTTGGTCAACTCACTTGATGGAGATAATGATTGCATTGAATTCCTCTTTTCGAGAGGACCAAAATCGACCTAAAGATCACTCAAATCGGATAAGGGAAAGTGTATTTATGAATAAAAACCCACATGTGCATATTTGATAAGGTCAACCCTAATGCAAAGTGAACCCTCTTGGAAGGCTATAAATACAAGTGATCGCTACCTCATTTGGACACGATCATGAGACACTCTTCTATCTTGATTTTTGGCTCGCATAGGTCTGAGGTTCGTCTGTAGAGGAATAAGTTCACTCTGAGGTGAAATTGCAGGGTTCGAAGCTTGCATTTCAGATCTAGTTTTTTGGGCCATAGTCGCAGGCACAACGCAGAAGGATCTCGACCATAGTCGCTTCCACCGAGGCTCCAGTCGCATGTACATCTCACTGTCCTTGTGACTGAGGGTTAGGGTTTCAGAATCACAGTCGCACGCTTGCCTCAAACCAAATCCGACCCTAGTCACTCGCATGCCATGGTTAAGGGAGTGACTGGGCTACTACAATCGCTCTCATAACATCTAGAAGGGTGAGACCACGACTCTGAAATAGATCTGGAAAGATTCGACCATAGTCGCTTGCTTACAGTGCTTCAGAGAGCGACCAGGAAGCCATAGTTGCTCGGATGACTCGTCCTCCGTGCGACCGAGACTCAAGTGATGGAATACTAGTTGTCCGAAGATTTCACTCAGTGACCACAGGGTTCGACAGTTGACTGCAGTTAGTGACAGTTCAATACAAACTTCAAAATTTGTATTTTGAGTGTAAGCTTTGTTGGGTTTATTTCATAGATGTTGTAGTTGTTTTTGTTGGTTAGCTGCATAGATGAAGATATGGATCATTGTACTCTCTTTTGCTGAATCATTTGAGAACTATCTATAATAAGAAGAATTTGAAAGCATTTTCCCCATAGTGGGTTTTTTCCTTGGTCTCTGATTAATCCTGGTGTCTCTATGTGTGAATGCTTTTCTTCTATTGTTCCTTTATGTTCTGCTGCATTGATGATGATGCTATTGTTCTTTCTACATAATTGCATATGCTGATGAGTAATGATGTAAATCTGAATAATGTTTTGATGCTATGGGGTGAACTTAATGTGTTAATGAAGAAATGCAATTATCAAAGCAAAGAACAATATAGCCCTAAGAAAAATTAACACCTTTGTCACCTGCTACTCGATCTATTGGCTCGATTTCTCCTGCTATATTGTCTGATTGGATAATCGAACTGCCTAGATCACTCAGTATTTGCAACTGGTGTGTCTTCCATCTACCCATCAAATTTCTCTTATAATCTCCAGTTGGGACTCCAACGACCAAGATTAAATCTTAATCGATGGTTAAGATTATTTCCTAGTCGATCCGTGTGAGTTTCTAGATGATTCACACTTTTCTCAATTAATATTGATCAATTAACCACTTTTCCTAAGTTTAGACTTGGGAAATATTTAAAAATAGGCTAATAATCTAATTGAGACACTTTTAGATGGAATTTTCAGAAACAATTTCTGGGTTTTGGAGAACTTCTGTGTTTTAGTCTCTCCACAAAGTTTCGAGACTAGAACACCTCCGATGCTACAAAAACTAACATCAACTAATAAAATAATGTGCAAATACTAGGTAACGTCACAAGCCAACGTTATAGCCAATGTGAAAACATAATAATTAACCCATTGGAGGGTCGAAATGCTGATGTCATGCATGTGTAGACCTCCTTTTGGCAAGCGTTTGGCTTCTCTAGTGCCAAAATGAGTGTAGGGGGCTCCAAAAATCAAGGCCTAGGGGTTGGCCCCTAGACCTCCATGCTAATCATCCTGTGGACCCTAGTTTTGGTTTTGGGGCACAAAAGTTGGTCTCATGGTGGTGAAATAGCTTAGTTCTACTCCAACATTGAGGGCTCTGAGGATGATGTTAGCCCTCCAATGTCTCAAGGGGTATGACAAACCTCATCTAGGCCTCAGATCAGTTGCCAAACCATGTGATCATTGCTAAGCCAATTGGGGCACGCTGGTCCAAGTGCATCATCTCGTGAATAATATGGGGTAAAGTGCAAGCCTACTGAGGTGCTGAGGGTGCCCATAAATATGAATGATGCTCGAAAAGTGACAAGAGTCCCATGGCTCTCAGTGCTTCACCTGTAGGGTGTCATATGCTCCTCTAGCGGGCTTGGGTCCTAGTTAAGTTGCCTAGCCCATGATGAAAACCACCTTCTAATCACATGATATCCAGTGCTGCATCTTCACTATTAGGTACAATAATCATTAGTGCATCTAAGCGGAACAAGCTTGTTAATCGAGGGCAAAATGACACTTCATACAAGGCTTCCCTTCCAAATTTGGAGCTTTGATCACGTAATAGTGTTACCTCCCTAGGTAGGAGTGGCTAATGGATGACCTTATAGGTGTTCCTAGACCCTAATGGGAAAGACAAGGACCTGGTACATCCTTCAATCAATAGATGTCATGTAAAATAATGATGGAACGAAGGGGAAAAAGGGCTCTTAGGGCCAAATTCCATGGTCAAAGGGGTAGTAGTGATGAGAAATTCCACATTTTGGGCGTACAAATGTGAGGATGGAGCAATCATGGATGCATGAGTTACCCCAACCTTTGTTTTTCCAGCCCTCTTATTGCCTTTTACTTTTTCTTGATTTTTCTTTGTATTATTGCTTGAAGCTCTAGGAATGAGAGCGTGCTTTGAATGATGTCTAGTAGTGGTTACCCCCTTAGTGGTGGGGTAGTTCATCTCCCACTAGGGGTTGGGACATCCAAGGGTTCCTTTTCATGATGTGGTAGGCCAACATTAGCCACAGGAATTGGGTGATGGTCATAATGTTAAGGGGTAGAGCTCATGCTTGGATTTTGCCCACGTGCTAATGTTAATGTCTTGGCTATCTTTTGCATTTTATAATTTTTTGTTTTTTTTTTTCTTGCTTGTGGCCATGATATGCTCTTTTCTTTTCTTTTAGTTACATGAACCTCCCTGGGCAAAATTTCTAGGCCTAACCCAAATATGCGAAAAGGGGAAGGGGTGTCTCCACCCATGGTCAAGTGCACCCGGAGATGGGAGGTGGAGTGTAGGGCTCGTAATGTACGGAGAGAAGTGATAATTATGGAATGGGGAAAACGCGACCACATTATCTCAATCAGGGTTTCCCAAGTAGTGCCCTTCCTAAAGCCATGGGAAATTAGGGGAGGTCCAACTGGACTAGTTTGAAGATTAACCCCCCATTTAAGTTGAGGGAACAAAACCACGGTCAAAACCCTTCCTTCTTCCAAGTTGCCACATAATCCATGCCCAATGCCCAAATGAAAAACAAGCATAAGCACCCGATTGCATAATGAATAAAGTACCATTTGGGTCGAATTGCCCACCTTCCAACATGTGCTTTTAACAAATGGGCGATGAGACATACAACTGATGCAGGTGGCAGAGATAAGAATGGCACATCACATCGACTACTTGATGGCTGTCAGGGGCTGCCAGCTGGAAGAGATGACCAGGAGAAAATTTCTCCTATGGGGTTACCCACTTTGGTGGATAACACAATCTTCCAAGGAAGTGCACTGCATAAGCATCAATTCAACATACAACAATCCATGAATAAGCTATCTCCAATGTGTATTTCTGCTAAGGTACAACCAAGGGTAGGAATCACTCCATGAAACCCTCCGAAATAGGGTGTAAACACTTTCAGAATAACGCTACAAGATAACAATAAGTGCCTGAGATAGTTCATGACATATCAGGATTTCTGATTAGCTTTCTGAAGGCAATCACATTCTAGCTAAACCATTCTTAACCAAATTCAATGTAGAATTTTAAGCCAAGGCACAACATACAAACACAGACATTTACAAACATATTGGTGAACTGCTATGTCTTCCACATTTAAATAGACACAACAAATATAGCATTAGACACACAATGTTGTCTTTTATTTGGTTAAAATTTACTGTGCACTGAATGGCAGCCAGGGAAAAATTTTCCTCCCAGGCTTAGGCTATCCTTTGCAATTGCCACCCCTGAACCAAGGCTATAAAATGTCAGGGGAAATAGGCTGTCTCGTTGAAGCATAATCTCAGCTATCAGCAGCAGAAATCTCACTCGCTGGTATGGAAGAGCACAGCAGTTCAAAAGCATATGCAGAAGCAAAGCTGCAGCAATCAAACAGGCACTTGCTAGCCTATACTGTAGAAAAGCATTCTTCCGTCAGCCCTCTCTTTTGTCAGAGGCTCGTATCCTGCTAGCCTACTCTCTAGATCAGGATGCTGTAAATGCCTACCAACTTGGCCCACTTCTTTTCTTTGCTGCCTTCCCTCCTTGGAAGTAGAGAGATAGAAATTAGCAGATGGATTTCAGCCTGTAATCCTGTCCTCTCAGCTAGGGAAAACTATATAGACAGCAGCCATATGCAGCTGTTCTTCTCCAAAACATCACCCCCCAAGCATCACCTTGGTAAGAGGAGTCATTCATGGGAAAATTGATAATGAGAAGGAAATTAACCTTACAATGGAAAAATCATGTTTTATATGCCTTGTGTGAATTTGCTAGGTGGCAAGCTCATGACATAAGAATCATTTTTGCCATTTTCTAGATTATTTTCTTGGTTTTGACTAATTCTTAAGGGGGTCATGTCTAATTCACTCAGTATAGGTTATGATCCCTCACATGTTCTCTAACCCCCCCACCTCACCTTATGTCAGCTTGTGTCCTCTCCTCATGTTCCCCTTGACATTCCGTGCCCTATTATATTTAATTTTACTAGGAGCATATAAGCATCATCGTCTCAGGCCTTTCTTTGTCAAAATTAAGCACAGCCTTCTCATTATTTACATATTTGCTAGCAGGCTCCTGGCCTTGAGCCCTCGTAGTAGGAATTTTACATAATCACATGCAGTTTTCTTTATAGATACATATTTTACTATGGTGATGGTACATTTGGCTCAGCATCAAGATAAAAATTGCACACTGACATTTTAAATTTACATATCACATGTACAATTGAATCATGCCCAAAATAAGGAGGTTGAGCAGGGTGTTGTAGCTTGGTTGAGAAATAAGGAATAATTTTGTTTTGCATATAATAACTAAAAAGGGCCAATGGGACAGACAAGAACCAGTATATTGTAATACCTATGATCAGACGGCCTGAGGTATTTCCAGTCTAAGCTTCTATACATGCAACTCTAATCAAATGAGAAACAGAGAGAGCAATGAAAATATCTATAGTTATCATGATATTCAATTCCCTTACACGGTTTTATTATTTCAGAGCCAAAGCTGGAGATAATGTGCTTGACATCTGTTGTGGAAGTGGTGACTTGACCTTCCTCCTTGCAGAAAAAGTTGGGTTTAGGGGAAAGGTATGGTGGCAGAACTATAGTTTTACAGTGCCATAACTAGATTGTTTAGCCCTCTGTTGAGAATCTTGTATTATTCAAGTCAGAGTCTAAATTCCTTTCTATTTGATTTTCCAAGTACACTATAGCAAACAACGTGATATACTAGAAAAAATACAATCTGATGAAACTAGTTAGGGTTGAATGCTTGTCCTAATTCCTTTGGAGCATACTTGGGAGAAAAGTGAACATCTTAATGAGAATCATGTGAATCATGCTAATAGAAGACAAAAGCTTCATATAATGCCAATTTGGTTGATTTTTTACAAAATGGTCCAAAGTCTTCTCTTTGTTCTTGGTTAATGTAATTTGACACAGTTCATAGTTTAAGATAAATAGTTCCGATGCTGGGCTATAACATGGAGTGCTGTCAGCTGAACCAAAACTCAATAAGGAAAAAAAAATACTTGAAACAAAAGCCCACTCAAGATATAGGTTGTTTTCAATGAAACAAACTGATCAACAACACAAATATTTGGTGTTAAGGGTTTGCAAGCCCTTGTACCAAAGAGTTCAATCAAAGTTCTCATACTGAAGACTTCTTTGCGGCAAAAGGTTAGTTACACCCACATACACAGAACCGATGATATATTTTACGATCATTGTAACACCAGCATATAATAAGGATTACAGACGGATGTGGTCAACCATGTCCAGCTTTCAAGATACTAGTATATTGTATAGTAGGGATAAATGTTAATTTTTGTAGCGTTTGATAGGTGTTCTAGTCTTGATTTGTGTCTAAGAGGCTAAAGAACACAAGGTCTCCAAAACCCAGAAAATGTTTCGCGAGATAAGCTTGCGAAATGCCTTAATTAAATTAATTAACCATCATTTAAATTTTTCCTAAGTCTAACTTAGGAAAACTGATTAATTAATAGGAATTAATTAAGGAAAGTTGAGAAAGCTCTAGAACTCACATGGATCGAGTTAAAGATATTCTTAGCTGTTGATAGCGATTTAATCATGGCCGTTGGTGATTCAATGAGAGATTATAAGAGCAGGTCGATGGGATTGGAGATGACATAATTGTGAGACATAGGGAGAGCGAGTTCCGTGGTAGATTGAGCTTTCCAGGTGCAGATATTCAACAGGAGAGAGTTCGAGCCAGAGCACAATGATTGAGGGAGCAATAGCAGTGATTTTTGGTAGAGTTCCAGTGCCGGAGAGTTAGTAGCAGGAGGGCCACATTATTTCCTTAGTGACGCTGCACAGGGGCAGTGTAGAAGCTTCAAAGGGCAGTTTGATTCAGTTGAAGAGGAGATCGATTCAGGTGCCAGAGGCCGGGAAAATTTCCAAGAGGCCAAGCGAGTCATTTCCAGATTCAGAGTTGGGTCGAACGATAGATTCCGAGTAGCTCCACAGGCAGTGCGAGTAGGGCTTGCACAAAGGCTAATGCAGGGGCAATTCGAGTGGCCCAGTTTGAGCTAGAGTTGGAGCGGGATTAGTTGTGGAGTGAGACAAATTGTCTCACAAATTATTTGGCCAGATTATTTTGCTAGAGGATTGCCAGTCAAACATCCAGATTATTGTACTCAGATTTTACTGTTGCATAACAATAAAAATAAATCCCCATTTGTTGCACTAGTTTTCCCTTTGGGGTTTTTCCGGGGACTTTTGTCCAAAAATATTGGTGTCAACTTTATTGTATGTGCGCATCTATTTTCTCAGTTCCAATTTATTTTCCGTAACGTAATTTTATTGTGAAGAATTGCAATGTCATTTATTTCTTATTTGCCATAACAAATAAACTGCCAATTAATTAGTTAGGAGAATAAATTTCTAGTTGCTGCAATTCAAGAATAATTTTTTCACATGATATCGGAGCAAGTTTAATTAGACCAGAGGCTCAATAGAGAGAGGAGAGAATTTTGCAGTTTCAAAGGGAGTTCCGAGCAGAATTTCTTAAATTTGCACAGGCCACCAGGAAGTGCAAATTTGCAGAGGCAGAAGGTTCAATTTCTAGTTCCAGGCAGGAGGAAAATTTGATCAGCCTTAGAAGCAGAGATTTGCGAGTTACGAAGTTGCCGCATAGAGGGTTCTGGTGAGCAGAGCAGTCAGTTCTTTTAGCAGATCTGGACACAGCTGGTTTGCAACAACAGATCAACACAGGGTGGTAAAGAAAAGCACATTGAGGAGGAGACTTCTAGTTTTCTTAGAGCGTTTCCAAATCTAGTTTTTAGGAGGAGATCCAAAATCTCCAAAGGAAGAAGGCTGTAGCAGTTTTTCCAGTCAACCAATGTGAGCTTCAGGAGCAACATATTGTGTGCTAGATTCTAGAGGACTTCCGGAAGGTTGAACGAGTTGTCCATTTGAGGTAGCAGGAAGAGTGAGAGTTGGAGAAGGACTTTCAGAGGCAAATGGGAGCAGATCTATGCATTTCTCAAGGAGTGCAAGTAGCAGCAATAGGGCCGTAGGAAAGAGAGGGAGTGTCTTGGTTTATTTTCCCTGTTTTTAAGTTTCGTAGAGATAGTCGCAACAGGTCTCAGAGATCAAGATAGATTGGACGAAGCCTCGAACTTTGGCATCTGGAAGGCTAGGATGCTATTCTTGTTGGATGAGCATGGCTTGAAGGAGTTCCTGACAATAGCTGTAGGTGTACCAGTAGACCCTATCCAGTTCCACGAGTATAGGAAGGATATGGCCAAAGCCAAGAGGATGGTCTTGGATGGAGTTCGAGATCATATTGTTCCACATATTGCAGAGAAAGCAACAACAAATGAGATGTGGGATGCCATTGTGAAGTTATACCAAGATCCATCTGAGAGTCAGAAAATGGTTCTCAGGGGTTAGTTTTTGTAGCATCGGATGTGTTCTAGCCACGAAATTTTGTGGAGAGGCTAGAATACATGAGATCTCCAAATCCCAACAAGCGTTTATGGAAATTCCACTTAGAAATGACTTAATTAGATTATTAGCCAGTTTTTAAATATCTCCTATGTCTAAAG
The DNA here is from genome assembly GCA_000404065.3 of Pinus taeda. NCBI lineage: Eukaryota > Viridiplantae > Streptophyta > Pinopsida > Pinales > Pinaceae > Pinus > Pinus taeda. The sequence continues at coordinate 175,193 of APFE031025735.1, forward strand.
TTAGGGAATATGGTTAATTAATTAGAATTAATTAAGTCAAGGCGTGAATGATCGAGAAGCTCATATGGATAGAATTCAAGTTAATCCTAGCCATCGATTAAGATTTAATCTTGGCTGTTGGAGTCCCAATAGAGGACTAAAAGAAGAGGTCGATGGGCACTTGGAGAAGACACTTAAGAAGTTCGATTTCATGAGCAGATCGATTTCTAGAGTAGCAGCAGTCAGTTGTCGGAGAGAGTGTTAGTTTTTGTAGCATCATATATGTTATAGCCATGAAATTTGGTGGAGAGGTTAGAATACATGTATTCTCCATATCCCACAAATCGTTTCTAGAAATTCCACCTAGAGATGACTTAATTAAAATAATTAATCATTTTTTATTGTTTCCTAGGTCTAAACTTAGGAAATATGATTAATTAAAACATATTAATTAAGTCATGGTGAGAATATTCTAGAAGAATACATGGATCAAGTTCTAGTTAATCTTAGCCATCGATTATGTTTTAATCTTGGTTGTTCATGTCTCAACGAGAGATTATAAGAAGAAATTCGATGGGGGTTGGAGAACACACTTGAGACACCAACAGTTTGATTACAATGGCAGATCGAACTCCAGAGTAGTTGCGCTAAGTCGCCGGCGAGAGAGCTAGTGAGCTCTAGCATTGAGAGAGGGGCAGGGATAGTAAGGCCGAAGGAAGATTTTCCTATTCCGGTGAGTGCATTGCAGAGAGGCAGCGCAGTGCTTTAGAGGGGATTTCGTATTTTGCTGGGGAGAAGCAGTGATTCAGTGCCAAAAAACGGAGAGAGTTTGAAGGCCAAAAGAGTCCATCTTCCTTACAACAATTGATCAGATAGCGAGGGAGAAGCAATTTCGAGTTATGGGATGCAATATGCATAGGCTGACGTAGGGATTGCGCAGAGGCAACAAAGAGTAGCTCATCTTGAGCCAAGTTCAGTGTCAGATCGCCAGTGGGAGTGAGATTTTTCTCACTAGATTTATTGTTAGTTATTTCTTTGTATGGATTGCTAGATTTGAGCATCCATAGTTTTGTACTCGAATTTACTATTGCATAATAATAAAACCCTCAGTTGCTGCATTGGTTTTTTCAGGGACATTCGTCCAAAAATAACTGTGTACTTGTGTGTGTGTGCATCTATTTTTCCAGTATTATTTTTCTTTCGTAGTATTTTATTTGTGAAGGCCGCAGTGTATTAGTTTCGATATTTACCATAGAATATATTAAATAATTTGTTCAGTTCATTTAATAAATATAAGAAACTTAATCAGTGGTTTTAGTAGGATTCACGGTTTTCCGAATTTTCACATGGTTTCAGAGCATAGATTGTAAGCCAGAGAGCTCAGTAAGCAGAAGGGAAGAGGAGTTTCGAAGCTCTGTGTAGGCAACAATTCGAAATCCTCAGAGCCAATGTAGTTCCTTTGGCCAGGAAGGTTGTTTTTTTGAGGAAAAATTTATTCTCTGAGAGAGTTGATAGAGAATAAATTTTCCAAATCAAAGAGTACCAGAGGCAGAGGAAGTAGCAGTATTTTCCTTGCAGAGCAGATCTTTAGCTAGGACGCAGTTATTTTGCAGTAGTTTGATAGTGCAAAATAGCATCAGAAGGAAGGAATAACACACATTGAGGGGATTCTTTTCTCAAGGAACTTCTAGTCCAGAAGTTCGATTTTTTCCTAGCAGACCAACAATAGTTTTCAACGAATTTGCCCACTCCAACAGGGAGTGTGTAGAGCCAGTCAGCAGCTGCGCAGTGGAGAAGAGGAGGAATTCAACTTTTTGAGGAGATGGCATCAACAGGGTTGAGAGATCAAGATCGGTTGGAGGGAGCCTCCAACTATGTGATCTAGAAGGCAAGAATTTCCTGTCTTCTAGATGAATATGAACTAAAAGTCTACATCGATAATGTGGTAGTTGTTCCCACAGACGCAGATCTGCTGAAGACCCTACAAGAAGGAGATGGCAAAATCAAAGAGGCTGATTCTTGATGGGGTTCGAGATCACGTAGTGTCTCACATAGCTTGCAAAGATACTGCTCGACAGATGTGGGAGGCTCTTGGTACATTATACGAGGGATCTTCCGAGCAACGAAAAATGTATCTTGAGGAAAAGATGAGATGTACAAGGATGCAGAAAGGGGAGCACATAAACCCCTTCCTCACTAGGCTTCAGGATGTTCGGGACCAACTGTTTGCAGTAGGGTCAGCGCCCCAACCTACAAAATTGGTGTGGTTAGCTCTCAACAATGTTTTCGAAGACTGGCAAGTCTTCATCCAGAGTATTCTGGGCAAAGACAAGTTACTAGAGTGGGATTGAATGTGGGTTGATCTTGTGAAAATTCCTACTGTAACACTGATGATATTTCTTCTATTTGTTACATTTACATGAACAAGTTATTTGCAGTTTCCGACAACAAACATCGAAATACATACACTACAGCCTACACCAACTAAATAATATGTCGAAACAAGAAACTGAACAATAGAGAAAGATACACACAAAATGCAGTTGTTTTTGGACAAACGTCCTCGGAAAAACCCAATGTTGGAAAACCGATGTAGCAAATCTGAGGGTTTTTTATTATTAAGCTGAAGTATTTCTTAATACAACTACTGGATGCCTTCCTAACAATCCAGTTACATAGAAAATCACTTAGCAAAAGAAACTGGTGAGATTACCTCACCTTACATTGCAAGTCTCGGCTGATCCGATAATTGAACCACGAGTTCCCCAACTACTTCTACGTTGCCCCTGCGTGGGCACTGCATCAACTCAACTGGGAATCGATTTGCCCTCATAAGCCTTTTCCAGCCCTTTCGGCTCAGAAACGTCAGCTTCCCAGCAAATATCAGACTTCTGCGTGGAGGCCTCTGCGCTGCTCTGCGTGGGGCTTGCGTGAGCCCTTCTTGGCTTTGCGTCACCCTCTCTGGCCTCTGCGCTGCCTCCTGTGTGTGTCACTCTGCCTATCTGCTGAGTATTCTTGGCTCTGGAGAAGATCCTCCACTCAAAACTCCCTCTGCCCCTCTCTGCGTGATCACTACAAACCACTGCGCTACCTCTAGCTTCAACAATTCGATCTGACTGATCAAGTCTCTTTATGTTTTCCAAATGACCCTCACGCTTCCTTAAATAATCTCCTCGTTGACATTCAACAATCCAGATTAGCAGCTAATCAATGGCTAAGATCATTTCTGCTTGATCCTCATCTTCTTCTAGAAGTTACACCCACAATTAGATTAATACCCATTAATTATTTTAATTTCCTAAGTTTAGACTTAGGGACCCATTAAAAATAATTAATTATTTTAATAAAATTGTCTCCGGGTGGAATTTCCCAAAACGATTTCTAGGTTCTTTTAAATACATGTGCCCAAACCTTCCTGCAAAATTTGAGACTTAGAGCACATCCAATGCTACCAGAAATCAACACTCCCTCTTAGCGAGGAATGTGCTCTAGCAATGCCTCCCACTGAAGCATCACCCTAACTTCATAACATCGTCCTCTACGCTGCTCATGTCTAACATGCTGTCCACCAACTATTGCACAAATGTTGTTGGAACTGTACTGTGGTTGACATTGCCACTGTCAACACGTCATTCGTACTACATCTCCCTCTGAATTTCTGCATCTGTGCTGTTGCTTGCACTGCCACTGTCAACTGCCCCTGGACTGCAAACTGTTGCTGCTACTACATCAACAATGGAAAAACATCCCAAATTACTGAACAAGTGTTCAACATAGATGCATCTCAACGCTGAAGATCCGACTGCTGCTAGTCCTATGCTATCCCTCTGAAGCCACTGCGCTGGTGCTGCTACTGCACTGTGCCTCCCTACACTGCTGCAACTCTGCACTACGCTGCTCAGACTTGGTGTTCTAGCCACAACATCTGTCGCTCCAACACTCCTCTGAACCTTTTGACACTAATCCATCCTGCTACTTCTCATTTGGGCTCCCATAGCAAGGAATTGATTCGAGAGGTGGGCCCCTCAAGGATCCTACCCATCTATAGCTCTTTCGAACTATAGCTCCAAATCAACCCACCTCCCTCCTGGAGGTATCTTGGTTGTCATGGCAAACTCCTCGTCGATCTTTGCAGGTGCAGCCTTCGAATCATGCTTCTCATCTTTGTCCTTCTTTCTGAGAGGACATTGTGTTGTGTAGTGACCCATTTCACCACACCTGAAGCATTTGATCTTCGAGACGTCCTTCTTTTGCCTCCGCTGCTCTTGCTACCCCTTGGATTCAAGGGCTGCATTCTCTTCCTCCTCCTTGAGCTTTGACCCGCTGCTGCTGCTTCCGTCAAGCTTACACTTGACTAGATCTCTCCTCAACTCTTCCTGCTTTAGAGCTGCCCACATACTATCCCAGTCTCGTAAAGCCACCCTGCCCAGGATACTTTGGACAAAGACTTGCCACTCTTCTGAGACTGAGTTTAGGGCCAGTCTCACCATCTCGGAACCTTGAGGTGTAGACCCCACAACTGCTAACTCGTCTTGGGTCTCCTAAAGCTTCGTGAGGAACAAATCTATGCACTTCCCCTTTTGCATCTGTGCAGATCTCAATTTCTGTTCTAAGTACATCTTTCGCTGCTCGGAAGATCCCTCATACAACGTAGACAACGCATCCCACATCTCCTTAGTAGTCCCTCTACTAGCGATGTGACAGACTACATGATCCTTCATTCCATCGAGGATCATTCTCTTTGCCTTCGCAATTTTTGCCTTGTACTTCTTCAACAGATCCGGATTTGCACACTCAACCACCACGCTGTCAACATAGGTCTTGAGAGCATGCTCATCTAGAAGGAATGACATCCTTGCTTTCCAGATGACATAGTTGGATGCTCCATCCAACATGTCCTGATCTCTAAGCTCATTGGTTGCCATCTCCACCAGGAAAATGTTGAACTACTCCTCTCTGCTTCTTATTCCTACTGCTCAACCAATAAGAAAATGAACTTTTTGGCGGGAAGTCTACTGAGGAAAAATCCCCTCATTGTGCTTCTCTTCTCTTCTCATGCCTTTCTGCTCAGCAAACGACCAACAGAAAAAACTGCGTCCCACCAGCTCTTCCTCACATTGAGGCTTCAGTGCTGCTCTCTTTGCCACGACAAAATTTCGATCTAGAAGCCCTTCCTCTCCGTTGACTCACTCCGAGAGACACTGCCTCGAAAATTCAGCCCTCCAGCTTGGATTGCTCAAACCCCTCTGGGCATTCGAACTGCTGCCTTCTGCAACTATTTCGATCTCCTTTTCTACTCAGCGCTGGGTTCTTTGGTATTGTTCTTCTTGCTTCACCTGCACTTGCTCTGATACCATGTGATTATTCCTTAAACCTGGGAATTCCTACTGCAACACTGATGATATTTTTTCTACATGTTTGATTTACATGAACAAGTTATTTGCAGTTTCCGATGGTAGACATCAAAATACATGCACTGCAGCCTACACCAATTAAATAATATGCTGAAACAAGAAACTAAACAATAGAGAAAGATACACACAAATGACAGTATTTTTTGGACAAAAATCCCCGGAAAAACCTAATGTGGGAAAACCGATGCAACAAATCTAAGGGTTTTTTATTATTAAGTTGAAGTATTTTTGAATACAACTACTGGATGCCTTCTTGACAATCTAGTTACAGAGAAAATCACTTAGCAGAAGAAACTTGTGAGATTATCTCACTCTACACTGCAAGTCCCGACGGATCCGACAGTTGAACCACGAGTTCCTCGGCTACTTCTGCTTTGCCCCTGCGTCAACTCAATTGGGAATCGATTTGCCCTCAGAAGCTTTTTCCAGTCCTCTCGGCTCAGAAATGTTAGCTTCCCAGCAAATCTTGGACTTCTGCGTGGAGGCCTTTGCGCTGCTCTGTGTGGGGCTTGCGTGAGCCCTTCCTGGCTCTGCGTCACCCTCTCTGGCCTCTGTGCTACCTCCTCTATGTGTGTCTCTGCCTCTCTACAGAGTATTCTTGGTTTCGGAGAAGATCCTCCAGCCAAAACTCCCTTTGCCCCTCTCTGCGTTATCATTACAAATCATTGTGCTGCCTCTAGCTTCAACATTTCGATCTAACTGATCAACTCTCTGTGTGTTTTCCAAATCACCCTCAAGCTTCCTTAAATAATCTGCCCATTGACATTCAATGGCCTAGATTAGAAGCTAATCAATGGCTAAGATCATTTCTTCTTGATCCTTGTCTTCTTCTAGAAGTTACACCCACAGTTACATTAATACCCATTAATTATTTTAATTTCCTAAGTTTAGACTTAGGGACATGTTGTTGCACAAAGTGTCTAGGCACCGTGACAATGCTCAGAGTAAGGGTTGTCACTCTTGATCCTTACTCCGTTTAGACTCTCCCCTAGGCAAGTCAAGGGGGGTAATCCCTAGGTAACTGGATGAGGGTAGCTTGTGAAAAATGGGCTCTAGGAGAATTTAGTGATGGACAACTTAACAAATTTAAATGAATCTCGATTAATTCAGATGAATAGATTAAATGCCAACATAAACAAGACACGACCACAAGATAGAAACAATTATAGACTAGTGCCTTTATGCTAAATTAACCATAGATAAAGAAAAACAAGTTATCCAGAACACTCTACAAATATGTGACCAATAAAGACAATCATGAATAATCAATATAAATGCCCAAAATTGTATCACGCAAGATATTTCAGATTTAAGATGATTATCGTTAATGACCAAGATCTAGAATTAATTAATTTTCTCCAACAGTCAATATAACTTAAAACATTTATCGTACTTTGACCATAGGAAAATCATAAAAATGCATTTAATGACCAAATAACACCAAGGAACTTTAGGATTAAATTTTAATTATTCCTTAGGCAATAACTAAAGAAGTAAAACAAATCAATGGGTTAAAAAAAATCGAAATCAAAATTTTTAATGGGCCATAGGCCACATTAAAAATTTTAATGTTTAAGCTAAATCCCCTTAATTTATTTTATTTTCCTTGGCCACGAAATTTTTAATGTTTAGGATTTTTAGGTTTTTTCAAAAAAATGTTAAGAATTTTTAATTTTTTAGAGAATTTTGTAATTTTTTTTGTTCTTAATAATTTTTTTTTTAAATTAAAATAAAAAAAATAAAATGTCAAAGTTTAGTTTTTTAAAAGTTTTATTTAAATGTTTTAGATTTTTCTTTATATTTTTTAAATGTTTTTAGATTTTAGAACTAATTTATTTATTTTTTATTTGTTTAGGATTTTAGATTTTTTTTTTTTATTTTTTATTTTTTTTTTTCAAGAATCAAACTAAAAAAAATAAAATTGAATTTAAGAATTAAACGGAGCCTAACCTAAGTTTAAAGCCAAAAATAAAATAAAAAAGTACCTACGCTAACCCTAACCATATACAAACAAAAAAAAAATGAATTAACAAAAGTAAAACCTAACCAAACTAAACACATACATAGTATTGAAAATGAAAATCGTAAATGTTGAGTTAGTGCAGGACGATGGCACTGTGAGGAGCTTGGGCTTGAAGGAGCTGGATGGAGGAAGAAAGGTTGCCAGCATATGTTGTTTGTGTTGCAGGTGAGCAAGGAAGGATCAATGATGGAGTTGCGGGTTTGGATGGATAGCGGAAGAGGAGATGAGGGTTCGATGGTGAGGAAGAAAGGCAGGCAATGATGAAGCGAGGAGATGTGTGGAGATGGCAGCACGCTGGTGGATCAAAGCAGCAAGAGGAGGAAAGGTTTGCTGTGGTGAGGAGTTCAGGGAATGAGCGACGAGGGTTTGCTGTGGATAATATGTAGCAAAATCGATGGAGGATGGACAACGACGGAGGGCAGCGAGGGTAGACTGTGCGAAGGTAGTGGGCTCACATGGAGAGTAGGAGGAAGCAATGGTAGCAGTGGAGAAAAGAGCGAGGAGCTGGAGGTCATACAATGGCAACAAATCTAGATTTTTGTGAGGATGGAAGGGCAGAATGCAAGGGAGGAAGGAGGGTTAGCACGTAGGTTTAGAGACTGCACGGAGGAGGTTTTGGGAGCAGAGCGCTGGACAGAGCCGCAAGGAGATGGGGGTATAGCTGCCATTGAGGGTTTGAGATTTGTTTTGCAGGTAGAGCAGAGGAGAAATGGAGGGAATGGCTAAGAATTTTGTTTTCTTTTGCAGGTTTAGCAGCAAAGAAAATATGTAATATTCCTAATTAGCCATGGCTAATTGGAATATCCGATTTTGCTCAATTTTGCCTTCTATAGTTATTTATAAATAAAAAGGTGAGGAAAGGGGGACATAGCTCACTTTTTGAATAAAGTCACTCCTTAGTAGCACAACGTTGTAACTTAAAAGGGTCGCCAAGGGGGCCAAAGGACCACATAGAGAAGGGGGCCCACGTAGACACTTGGAGGGACTGTGCAGATGGAGAGGAGCACGTGGCAAGAGAGAGGCTATGTTGGAGGAGGTGGGCCTTAGGGTTTTGAGAGAGGCCAACGCTATAAAGGAGAGAGGAGCCTCCTCATTTTGGCATTCGATTATGTTGCATTTTGAGCTAGTCACTTCGACTTAGAGCACACTGGCTGTTTAGCCTGTCTGCAACACTGTTTAGTGCATCGAGTGTCTCCATTCGGAGATCTCACCCTTAGCCCCGGGGGACTTCGAGTGCTTGCTTGGGCAAGGTAGTTTCATTAGTCTTTTGCAGGAGGATCGATCTTTGGAGTTGAGGAAGAACTGAGCATCTTGATGACTGCGCAGTCGTGAGAGAGGAGGACGCAGTCTCTTTTGGTCGGAGCTCCGGATTAGGTTTATGTGGAGGATTTGAGCTTGGAGATTGAGCAAGGGATCAACCCTTGCCTATCGGAGGATTTTGGCAGAGTCTCGGACAGAGTTTTGGAGGATTCTCTTAAGTGGCAGCGTATACCCTTGAGGGATAGCGTAGATCCTCAGGGGGGCGATTTTCGGGGGTTAACTATTTTAGAAAAGCTTTCTGGGCTTTTCTGGGTTTATTGAGTAGAGGCTGATTCCAGAGTTTCAACATTTTCTGAGGAGGGGAACAACCCCAAATCCTCACTTGATTCCAGTAGTAGCAGTAGAACAACAGTTCTCCGGCAGCTTGGACGCAGTTCAGAGAGAGGCCATTTCCTTACCATTCTGAGTGTATTTCTTCACTTGCCTTGTGCAAGTCGAGGTGCTGTCTTTCTGATCACCTCTTGTACTCTTTCCATTACTTAGTATAATAAAATGGCTTAGCATTTCTTTCTGCATTTCTTGAGTATCTGCTTATATTCCATGTATACATTATTGTATGTTGCACTACTTTTATTTTTATCTCTTGAGCTTCTCGGCTACTATATCACTTGTGTGTTTTTCTCCTATACTCTTAGACAAACTCTGGAAAGGGCCAGGTAGCCTGCAAATCTCATTCTCTTTTCAGAGGCGACATATCTGGTAAACGCCCTCCCAGTCCATCTCTGGTTGGAGTTTGCTTGTGTTTGAGGGATATCCCTGGAAAGGGATATTACAGTGGTATCAGAGCATAGATCTGGCTCAGCCTGTGGAACTAGCAGTCTATGACACTGGGGGAGAAGCCCTACATCTGTTACAGAGGTAGGAAATACAGAGATATTGAGCGTAGGTGGGAGAACACCTACGGAGAGGGAGACTGTGTTCAAGTGGTGGACACAGAACAGGAGGAGCCTGTGGTGAACATAGAACAGGAGGAGCTTGTGGTGGACGTAGAGCAGGAGGATCCAATGGTAGATGAGAACGGGAAGAGATTTGCGGGCATGCTCCTCAAATCAGTGTAGGATCTGTCGAGGCAGATTGAGGTGATGGGGTAGAGATTCACGACGGTGGAGGCTAGACAGCGTGAGAACCCATGGGTTTTCTAGGTTGGTGAGGGATCGGGTACATCCCACCATTTGCCAAAGCAGGGTGCCAGTCAGCATGATACTACTCAGCAGATGGCCTCACATGCCCCTACACGCTCTACCATGCCCACTTTCCTAGGAGCACACATGGGGGCCGGAGCCCAGCAGGAGGCAGAGCCCGGTCATATGGGCGATTATTTTGCAGAGTACCAGGCCTATGGGCATGAGTTTAGGGATGCTCTCTCGTTCAGAGACTTTGTTTAGCTCCAGTGGGATAGTAGACCTCGCGACCATCACAGGGGATACTGGCATTATCATGATGGAGACACCCACCGCACAGCTAGTAGATTCCACTTGCCTACGTTTGATGGTTCATCAAACAGTTCGGCAAAGTCTTGGGTGGAGAAGCTGGACATCTATTTCCAGCTTAACCAGATGTCGGAGACAGAGGCCATCAAGGTGGCGATATTACATTTGGATGGTGAGGCCCAGGGCTGGTGGTTTCATGGGATGGTTACACTCGGACACTCCATAGTGACGACATATGCTGAGTTCACGAGGAGATTGATAGAGATGTTTGACCGGAGGGATTCAGAACAACACTTTGTTGAGTTGACGAGGCTCAAATAGACCGGGAGCCCAGAGACCTACATTGCAGACTTCTTGAGGGTTTCAGTGATGGTGCCAGATCTATCCGTGACACGGATGATCTACATGTTTGTTGAGGGGTTAGCAGAGCCACTTCGGGGTCTAGTCAGATCCACTGGACCAGCCACACTCCAGGATGCTGTTAGTAGGACTCGGGACTTACAGGATGCCTTACCTAGGACCCGGACACCTTACCCCTAGAGACAAGCTTTCCAGCCTAAGGGGAAGGATGTGAGGATTCCGCCTCCAAAGGGGAATCTAGGACGAGCACGGATTGATGATGATGCCAGGAGGGAGCTGAAGAATAAGTAGTTGTGCTTTGCTTGTCAGGAGCCATGGGCACCGGGACATATATGTGCTGTTGGCAAAGCACATTTTATTGAGGTCTTCTCTGAGAGCAGCGGGGAAGAGGATGAGGAGGATGATGTGGAGACAGGAGATAGTCATGTCGCGTAGGATCCTTTGCCACCTCCACCACCACCAGCAGGTGGTGCAGCTTTTGCACCTACCGGAGGGGCCCTTGCAGCATTGCGAGGAGTTCCCAAGTATTTGACGTTGCGCGTACGGGGGACAGTACGTGGCCAACGAGTATCAGTTTTGGTTGATAGCGAGGCAACCCACAACTTCATCGATGCACAGATGGTTAAGCGGAGAGGTATATAGACAAAGAGCTTCAATAGATTTTCAGTTTTGGTCCCAGGAGATCAGACCATGGTGTGTGCTCGTTATGTCCCAGAGTTATTAGTGACAATGGGCACCTATACACTGATTGATCACTTTTTCGTGGTCAATATTTCGGACACCAACATGATATTGGGTGTTCAGTGGCTTATCACTCTAGGGAAGGTCACGACAGATTGGAAGGCCCTGGAGATGGAGTGGGATGATGAGAAGACTGGGAGGCATGAGAAGATACGGGGACAACACACATATCCGCCTCAGATTGTTTCGGCTCATCGGATGGAGGTAGTCTTCCGGAAGGGAGACGTAGAGTGGGCAGTGGAGTTGCGTGCATCAGAGGCAGGGACTATAGGGCAAATGTTGCACCCAGAGATATAGTCCATCCTTGACCAATATGCCACAGTGTTTGGGGAGATTCCACCGGGACAGCCACCGGACCGGGTGTTTGAGCACATCAGTGAGCTTGAGCAGGGAATACAGGCAGTGATTACTATCCCCGATAGGCATCCCAAGGCCTATCGGGATGAGATTGAGCGGGCCATTCAGGAGTTGCTGGCTCTTGGGCACATTCGGCCGAGCACGAGTCCTTTTGCTTCTTCCGTGGTGTTGGTGAAGAAGAAGGACGACACATTGAGGATGTGCATTGGCTACAGGGCCCTGAACAAGAAGACCCTGAAGAATAGGTACCCCATACCCAGGATCGATGAGTTGAGAGGAGCATAGTTCTTCTCAAAGATTGATTTGAGATCTGGCTACCATCAGATTCACGTGAGGGAGCAGGACATTCCCAAGACCGCCTTCAGGTGTCACTATGGGCACTTTGAGTTTTTGATGATGCCCTTTGGGCTAACCAACGCCCCAGCTACATTCCAGTCCTGCATGAATCACATCTTTTGCAGTCACTTAAGGAAGTTTGTGTTGGTGTTCTTTGATGATATCCTCATTTACAACAGGACTTAGAAGGAGCATCTCCAGCACATTGAGACAGTGTTGCGCATCTTAAAGGAGCAACAATTCTATGCCAAGCTCTCCAAGTGTGAATTTGGGTTGACGAAGATGTTGTACTTGGGACACATCATAGGGGTGGACAGAGTGAGAGTCCACGAGGAGAAGATCAGGGCCATCAGAGATTGGCCGGACACAAGGAACGTGACAGAACTTCGGGGATTCATTGGCATTTGTACTTACTACCAGAAGTTCGTCAAGAATTTCTCACAACTTGCTGCACCCCTGACAGATTTGACGAGGTAGGGGGCATTCAGTTGGTCGAATACAACGGAGCGAGCCTTTGACAGGCTCAAGGAGGTTATGAGCAGCTGCCCAGTGCTTTCATTGCCGGATTTTTCGCAGCCATTTGTTTTGGAGTGTGATGCATCGGGAGAGGGGATCGGTGCAGTGTTGATGCAGTGATGTCACCCTATAGCCTTTGAGAGCCGGAAGCTCTTTCCACACAAGAGGTTGTATTCTATATACATATACGACAAGGAAATGCTGGCCATTATGCATGCATTGGCCAAATTCCGACAGTATTTAGTGTGTAACAGGTTCAGGGTGAGGACTGATCACAACAGCCTCAGGTTCTTTTTGGAGCAAAAACAGCTACAAGAGAGGCATCAGAAGTGGATCAGTAAGATCCAAGCGTATGACTTTGACATTCAGTATGTCAAGGGTAAGAAGAACGTGGTAGCAGATGCCCTTTCATGTAGACCAGCCACGTTGTCTCTTATGAGCTTGGACACAGACTAGAGGGCTCGACTCTTATTAGAGTACTTCAAGGACAGATTTGCATGTGAGGTTCTAGATGGGCAGGTGGCGGATGACAGGTACAGAGTGGTCAATGAGATCATCTACTACAGGGACCGGATCTTCTTGACTGAGGGATCTCAGCTCAAGAAGAAGATACTTCAGGCATCACATGATTCACCATTGGCCCGCCATCGGGGGTTTACCAAAACCTACAGGGCCATTAGAGAGAGGTTCTCATGGAAGGGCCTCAAGGAGGACGTACTCCAGCATATCCGGGAGTGCGATATTTGCTAGAGGAACAAGGGGGAGATGAGCGATCCCGCAGGATTATTGCAGCCTCTTCCCATTCCGGAGGGGAAATGGGAGTGTATTTCGATGGACTTCATCACAAGGTTGCCCATGGTACAGGGCAAGGATTGTATCTTTGTTGTCGTTGATCGACTGACAAAGTACACATTTTTTCGCCATATCCGCACACTACATAGCTGCGCAGGGGGCCGAGCTGTTCTTCAGAGAGGTCTTCAGACTACATGGTCTTCTTAAGACCATTACCAGTGACAGGGACAACCGTTTCATGGGCGGGTTTTGGCAGGAGCTTTTCTGGTTGGTGGGGACGGAGTTGACATCGAGTACCAGTTATCACCCACAGACGGACGGGCAAATAGAGATAGTTAACAAGTGGCTGGAGGGCTACTTGCGTAACTATGTCAGTGGGCAGCAACGAGCATGGCTGAAGTGGCTGCATCTGGGGGAGTACTGCTACAACACTACACATCACATGTCCATTGGTATGTCACCATTCCATACTTTGTATGGGTATCATCCTTTATCTTTCGCTGACGTGATGTTTGGTGCTAGCAAGGCTCCGAGAGCCAAGATTTGGATACAAGAGAGTCAGAATATTCTCTGAGTTCTCAAGGATAATATGGCTACAGTGCAGAACCAGCAGAAGTTGTATGCTAACAGGGGTCGGGTGAAGGCACAGTTTAAGGTAGGGGACTTGGTCTACCTACGATTACAGCCATACCGACAGTCGTCATTGAAGCAGAAGGGGGCTGAGAAGCTCAAACCCCACTTTTATGGGCCATACAGGGTTATACGTAGGATGGGACAGGTTGCGTATGAGTTGGAGCTGCCCCAAGGCAGCAAGATTCATAACGTTTTTTATGTATCATGCCTGAAGAAGGCATTGGGGCAGTAGGGGACAGTGATAGATGAGCTACCACCCACGGATGATGAGAGGCATTTGGTGTTGCAGCCAGAGGCTATTATTGATACCAGGGAGAGGCAGCTGCGGAGCAGGACAGTTCGGGAATTCTTGGTGAGGTGGACTAATTTAACGGATGAGGATGCCACTTGGGAGAGTGAGAAAATTTTGCAGCATCCATCACTTCAGTTGCTCGAGGACAAACAACATTTTGCCAGGGGAGACTATAATATTCGTAATTAGCCATGGCTAATTGGAATATTCGGTTTTGCTCAATTTTGCCTTCTATAGTTATTTATAAATAAAAAGGTGAGGAAAGGGGGACATAACTCACTTTTTGAATAAAGTCACTCCCTATTAGCACAACGTTGTAACTTAAAAGGGAGCCAAGGGGGGCCAAGGGACCACGTAGAGAAGGGGGCCCATGTAGACACTTAAAGGGACTGCGCAGATAGAGAGGAGCACGTGGCAAGAGAGAGGCTACGTTGGAGGAGGTGGGCCTTAGGGTTTTGAGAGAGGCCAATGCTATAAAGGAGAGAGGAGCCTCCTCATTTTGACATTCAATTATGTGGCATTTGAGCTAGTCACTTCGACTTAGAGCACGGTGGCTGGTTAGCTTGTCTGCAACACTGTTTAGTGCATCGAGTGTCTCCGTTTGGAGATCTCACCTTTAGCCCTGGGGGACTTAGAGTGCCTGCTTGGGCAAGGTAGTTTCATTAGTCTTCTGCAAGAGGATTGATCTTTGGAGTTGAGGAAGTACTGAGCATTTTGATGACTGCGCAGTCTCGAGAGAGGAGGACGCAGTCTCTTTTGGTAGGAGCTCTGGATTGGCTTTATGTGGAGGATTTGAGCTTGGAGATTGAGCAAGGGATCAACCCTTGCCTATTGGAGGATTTTGGCAGAGTCTCGGGCAGAGTATGGGTAGAAAAGCCCAAAAAGCTTTTCTAAAATTGCTGACCCCCGAAATTCACAGATTGTAATGTTATACTTATGCTTATGAAAATTCTCCAGATTTAATTAAAATATTAAATCCACCTGCTTCAGATTTGACCCTGAAACCCTCACGAAATTTTCAGATTTGAATTTATATTTAAACCTTTGGACTGCAAAATCTGGATATGATCATTGCTAAAATGATGCTGATGAAACCCAAAGATCCAGATTTTACCCTCTAGGGCCTAGATCTGGACTCTGCACAGTTTTTGCTTCAGATCTATAGCTACAGGACAACAATAAACACCCAAACGATATATACAATGACCCAAAAAACTAAAACCCTGAAAACCCAAGTCAGAAAACTGAAGAAAATTACAGATCTATGTACATAAATGGCAGGTCTATCAGATCTAGGGAGTGTGAGTCCGACTTCACTCCCAGATCTGATGATCTGAGGCTCTCAATAGCCAGATCTAACGATTTAGCACATAATTTTTTTTTTTGAAGTTTAAGGGAGGTACTGAGCTTGAAACCCTTCATGCATTACCCATAAAAAGTATCTTTTGATAAGCCCGGGATCAAATTCAACCTGGGCTCTTCAGAAAACACGTATAAGGTGTTGGCTGGTTCAACCGAGAACTTCCCCGAACGCCCGATGATCTAAAAATCAAGACTTTCCTGCAAAACTCAATTCAACTGTCAACATAGAGCGAGAAAACGATCATAAAATTCAGATTTAATAGAGATACCTGCTATTATATTCAAATTTTAAATTATCATTCAAACCCCAGCGACTGAGCAAGATATTTGTACTCAAATCACTCTTCAGAAAGCTATCATCAATGGCTAAAAGGAAATCTACTCATGAAAATGACACATCTTACAGTGTTTCCACGAAGAGTAACACCAACAGAAATTAACCCCAAAGTCTTTCTTTATTGCTCATAAAAAGATTACAAGAGAGCTTTTCGCTTAATACACGATCGAAAGATTGGATGAACTGATAGACAAATGACCTCCTATTTAAAAATAAATCCTCCAACGGTTAGTTCGAGTGATCTTCGTCAAAGTAATCTCGACCATTGATGAGGATCAAAATTTCTTTTAATTTCATCCGTCGAAATTTTAAATTATTGAGGAAATTCAAAATTTTCAATTAAATGCATTTTAATTAATTCAAAAATTAAATTTTTGAATTAATTTCCTCAAAATTTTGACTTTGACTTAATGCCAGGGACCAAAGGCTTAAAATTTAGCAAAATAATTAATTTACCTTAGTCCCTGGATCTCTTAAACTTTAATTTTTTAGGAACCAACGAATTTTGCCTTTGGAGAATTTAAACTTACCTAGGACCTAGAATTAATCAAATT
This sequence comes from Pinus taeda, assembly GCA_000404065.3. Classification (NCBI taxonomy): domain Eukaryota; kingdom Viridiplantae; phylum Streptophyta; class Pinopsida; order Pinales; family Pinaceae; genus Pinus; species Pinus taeda. The sequence continues at coordinate 191,639 of APFE031025735.1, forward strand.
TCTGGCTTAGGATTTTAATTACTTTTGGCCAGAAAATTTAATCAATTAACCTATGAGGGCATAAATTAATTTTCCAACCCTTAAGACATTTTACATCATGATTTTCACATTTTACATCTCAAGGGGGAAAACCCATTTGTGATAGACCCTCACAGACTACCCATTTATGCGACACAAATATAATCCAGCAGACCAAGCAGTTTGTAATAAAATAACCTAATCAAATAGTTAGGATTATTCCCAAATTACTTTTACATAGACTCGATCTAGAACACTATGACGTGCCTAAGATCTCGGTGACAAAATCCATTCTGGCTTTGGGGTAAGGCTGAAGGAAAACTCTGTTGACCATTCGAGAATGGATCGGTGAGACAAAAAACCTCCCGAAATGTTGATCGTCACTAGAAAAGTAGGCTTACCTAGGTAATTACATACACGGCACGAATCTGCTGAGATTATTTACATTATACACATGAAGAATGGGTTTACATTATAACATGATCCTCAGGCTGACGATGATAGTTGGATGGCAGGAACACATTGATCAGGCCCTTTCCCTTTTGCGAAAAAGGGGGTGTACTGCTATGGGTCGTTGACACGTAGTGGTTAACAGGACCCATTAAAAATAATTAATTATTTTAATAAAACTGTCTCCTAGTGTAATTTCCCAAAATGCTTTCTAGGTTCTTTGGAATACATGTGCCCAAGCCTCCTTGCAAAATTTGAGACTTAGAGAACATCTTTTGCTACCAGAAATCAACAGATCTACAACAGGAGGAGATGATGTGAGATTTGGTGAAGAGCACCATTAGTGGCACCAGCAACAGTAGTGGGATGAAGCAAGTGTTGATTTGTGGTAGCATCGGATGTGCTCTAGCAACGAAATTTGGTGGAGAGGTTGGGGCACATGAGATCTCCAATATCTAGAAAGGGTTTGGGTAGACTCTAAATAGTTAGGGAGATATTAAAATAATTAATATTTTTAATGGAGTCCCCAAGTCTAAACTTAGGGAAATTTAAATATTAATGTGGATTAATATAAAACTGTGTTAGAATGGTCCAAAAGACATGGATCAAGCCAGATCTAATCTTAGCCGTTGATTAGGGACTTAATCTCGGCCGTTGCTATGTCAACGAGAAAAGTATAAGAGGGGGCTTGAGGGTCACTTGGAGAGTACACCAGATGATCAATCATTCTATTCCTTAGAGCAGGGTTTTCTAAGAGAGATAGAATTAGTGATCGGAGTTGTAGCTGAGGGGCATTGAGTACAAGGAGACAAAGAGGCAGAGATAGTGCTGGGAGATCAGCGCAAGAGGCAGAGAGTGTGACGCAGTAGCAGCCAGGGCTCACACAGGGCCACGCAAAGGCAGCCAGGAGCTGCGTAGTGCTCCAGAGAGGCCAGCGTTGCTGACATAGAGGGTTAGAAGGCTGATGTAAGTCCATTCAGGGTGACGTAGGGCGAGCGCTGGGCAGAGAGAGGTCGACGCAGTCCAGAAAGGCAGACAATGGGGTTTCTGGGGCAGATTGGAGCTGAGGAGCTGCCAGAATGTTTATTTGGGGTTTCAGCTGGGACATTTCTCTTAGACTGAGAGGTACTACTGCTAAGGAAATTCTCTGTTGGGTAAGTCAGATTTGGCACCCAGATTGTACTCTGAAATTGCTTAATAAGAAAACCCTCATATAGCTGCACCGTTTTCTCGCATTGGGTTTTTTTGGGGATATTGGTCCAAAAATAGCGGTGTCATTGTATGTGCTTGTTTCTGTTTCCTTCAGCTGATGATCTGTAATATGTTGAGCATGCACTAGTGTTTATTTTCAGTGTTTACATTGTAAATAACTTGTTAAGTAACGAAACAAGTAGGTAGGAATAAATCAGTAAAGTTGTTAGGCCCCTATACTACTAGTGTAACCCCTTATTGTTATTAGTACAACCCTGTTATTATATTGTTGTACCCATGTAGTCCCCATATTGTTACTATTGTGCCCCATAGAAGCCCACTATTGTTATCATTGTGCCTTTACATTATTATGGTTATGTCGGCTTTGATTATATTATGACTCCTTAGACTCCTATATATAGAAAGGAGGTCTTGTCATTTGTATCACCGAATAATTGTTCATTTATGTAATGTAAAGGAGGCTGCCCCCTCGAAGAGGCTGAATTCTAAGGCGTTGATCTGTCTTTTCTATATTTTTGTGAGCTGGTTTCATAACATTTGGTATCAGAGCTTTGGATTCTAGGGTTTCGCTGCTCCAAATAGGTCATCGTGGCATTTTCGCTATAACTCTTTTTCTGCGACGTTTCAGAAGCGAACAAAAAAACCCGTTTCAGTTGAAATTGGTCTGAAGCTCGGATCTGAATTTCAGAGCTTTTGGTGCTATATTTGCGGAGATATGATTTGAGGGAGTTGACCTTTTTGCAGACTCCCGAATTACATTCCAAACAGGTGACTTGGGGAAAATAGTCATAACTTTTGTTTTGAGCATCACATTGAAATTTCGTAAGAAGTTATAGAACGAGGACAGACTGTAGTTTTTTGTATACATTTTTCAGATCCAAAGGTCGAAGCAGTGACACGTGGCACGTCGCACAAGTTCGCTCTACTGAACTAATTTATAATCAAGTCACCGTGGGAGATTTGGCATAACTCTTCCTTGGAGAATCCAATTTGGATTAGACTGGTGGCATTAGAAAGAGAACATAGAGGGCTACTGTAGATCATAATTTAAGAACTGGAAGAACCGAATTATAGAGTTATAGTCGTTTCAAGATCGAGCTCCTAAAATCAAGAAAAGGCGATATGAGGAAGTTTGATGGCAAGGATCCGGTAAATTGGATACTTCAGATGGAGAAATATTTTGATCTACATGGTGTACCACTGTTACAAAAGGTAAGTATTGCATCTTCATATTTAGAACCAGATCAATTAGTATGGTATGAAGGGCTTTGTTCTCGTAAACAACTTGTTACGTGGTCAATTTTCACAAAGGAAATGATAGCACATTATGAGGATACAAAGAGCAACACCTTCTTTAGAGCAACACCACAACAATTGGAAAGAGTAAAAGGGCTTTGCTACATGGTGGAAAGTAAAATTATGGCAACAAGGAAGTCTACCCCTCACAACTATAAATATGGAAGTGTTGTTTCTCCTAGCCTTCCACAACCTACAAGGGTTACACAACAACAATTGGAAGAAAAAAGAGAAAAAGGGCTTTGTTACAATTGTGATAGAAAATGCACTAAAGGTCATAAGTGTGCTGAGAAGAAATTATTTTACATAGAATATGAAGAGGAGGAAAAAAAGAATCAAGAAACATTAAAAGAAGAGGATATACACCAGGACCCCACCCTAGAGAATGAAGAAATGAATCAAACCATATCTTGTAAAGCATTGGCAAGAATTACCACTCCTCAAACTCTCAAGATAGAAGGACATATCAAGAAAAAAATGTTCAAGAAGTGAAATATCACATCGAGCATCAAGAAATGAATCCGACCATATTTTGTAAAGGATTGGAAAAAATTACCACTCCCCAAACTCTAGAGATAGAAGGACATATCAAGAAGAAAAATGTTCAAGAAGTGAAATATCACATCGAGCATCAAGAAATGAATCCGACCATATTTTGTAAAGGATTGGAAAAAATTACCACTCCCCAAACTCTAGAGATAGAAGGACATATCAAGAAGAAAAAGGTTCAAGCAGTGAAAGATCACATCGAGCATCAACAACAAGTTCTCCAACTTTTAAAGGATAACACCACTTCGGTGCAAAATCAAACAAAACAATAGGTAGATCAACATCGTAGTGAAAAATGTTTTGATGTAGGTGATTGGGTATTTTTACTGCTACATCTCAAGAAAGCTATTTATGAGAAGGAAATGTTGGCAATACTACATGCAATTAAAAATGGCGACCTTATGGAATGGGAAGACTCTTCAAGGATGAGGATGTGGAAGCATTGTTTTGTGCTATTTCTATTATCCAACCAGATTGGATAAACGAAGCAAGGGATGAATGGAAGAAGGATGAAGAAGTACGAACACTTATTCAAAAGTTGCAAAAGGTCCCAATTCAAACAATATTGCCAGAAATTGAAGAGGAAGGAAAAATCATATTGGAACCTTGAGCAATCATAGAAACAAGAACCCGATAGCTACGGAATCAATCAATTTCAAAGTATCTCATCAAGTGGAAAAACTTACTCGCTGAAGATTCCACATGGAGGACAAGAATTTTATATAGAAGCATCAAGAACTACTCAAGCGTTGAGGACAACGCTTTTTGAAGGAGAGGGGCAT
>APFE031025735.1:218408-231714 GCA_000404065.3 Pinus taeda
GGGGTGACTTTATTCAAAAAGTGAGTTATGTCCCCCTTTCCTCACCTTTTTATTTATAAATAACTATAGAAGGCAAAATTGAGCAAAATCGAATATTCCAATTAGCCATGGCTAATTAGGAATATTACACAGACACAGACCAACCCATCTTAGGAGAGGTTTATGAGGGATGGGATTCCAGGATTGAGTTTAGGAGGAACCTTATTTTACAAAGTGAGTGCCTCGAGTATGAAACATCACCAGAGGCCTTATGTGGTACTATACAAGACATTATTGTTAGCAGATGGGACAAGAATTGCACACCTTTACATTGCTTGGCTCATTCATTGAACCCAAAATACTACAGCCATGAGTGGCTGAATGGTGGACATTCTTGCAGATTCCCTCCTCACATGGATGGTGAAATCTCACAAGGGAGGAAAGATGCATTCAGGCGGGTTTTTCAGGATAGAGCATTCCTTGATGAGGTGGAGGATGCCTTTGCAGAGTTTTCCACTGGCATTGGTCGATTTGCAGGATATGATGTGATTAGAGATAGGGAGGCTAAGAAGCCCTATTCTTGGTGGAAAAATCATGGGGCAACAAGCCCTCCTCTACAGTAGTTAGCCATAAGGCTCCTCTCTCAAGTGACTTCATCCTCTTGTTGTGAGAGGAATTGGAGCACATATGGGAACTTGTATAGTGTTAAGAAGAGCAGGCCTGAGCAGTCCAGGGCAGAGACAATGGTGTAGGTGCACACCAACCTTCGTCTTATTTACAGGTGGAGGGAAGAGTGGTTGAAGGTAAAGAAAAAGATGTGGGATGTCTTCCCTGATGATATGGGTCTAGATAGCAGTATTGAGTTGGCATTAGCCAACTTGTTGCGAGAGGAATTGGAGCACATATGGGAATTTGTATAGTGTTAAGAAGAACAGGCTTGAGCAGTCCAGGGCAGAGACAATGGTGTAGGTGCACACCAACCTTCGTCTTATTTATAGGCAGAGGGAAGAGTGGTTGAAGGGAAAGACAAAGATGTGGGATGTCTTCCCTGATGATATGGGTCTAGATAGCAGTATTGAGTTGGCATTGGCCAACATGGATCTCAATGATCCAGTGCTAGAGCCTATTAGATTTGATGATGGTGATACTGTAGAGAGGTCATCCTCCACACCAATAGATGTAGAGGCGACTTTAGATACGGAGGAGGAGGATGCAGCAGAGGAGAGCAGTGGTGACCATGATGATCAGGACACTGATGCTAATTTTGATGATGACTATAAGGATTGATGATTCATGAGTCATGAGCTACCTAATGCCTTGAGGCTTGTATACTTGTAGTTGTTTTGTATTTTCTATTTCTATTTGTGATTGGCATTGCACTACCTATGTAACTCATTTTAATTTTGATGACTTAATGAGAAAAATACAGTTGTCAGTGTCTTTATCTTACTATCTTGTCTTTCTCCTATTGGATCATTGATGAATTGAATATGTATTATGAATCATGATTTATCATTTATGAATTTAGAATTTATCATTTATCATTTATGTGACATGTCACAAATTACAATTGTATTTGAATTTTGTATGTACTATGCATGTTATAATGTTACTAACATACTTTGTAAACAATAAAACTTACATCTAGATGAAGATCTATGTTTGAAATCAATGAATTTGTATCATGAATGAGAATTTGTGTAAGAAATATCTAATTTTTAATATATATATATATATATAATAAAATAACATATAACATATCTGAACGTGTCCTGTTCCGAGGGGTCAATGTGTCCGAATCCGACACTCGAATTCCCGTATCCGACGAATCCCAAATCCACGTGTCAGGTTACTTAGGTTTGTACCAGGACTCAGATATAGCGTGAATTCTGTCTCGATGATCGAGAGAAAAGGGTTTGACGTCTTGTTCCAAGATGGGAAGGCAAGACTCAGGCTGAGAGGCTCTAAGTCCGATGGGATTGTACTCAAAGTTAGAGAGCATGGTCTCTACAGGTTGACAACCAAGCCTGTGGATCATGGAAAGAAGTAGGTGGAGTAGGTACAGGTTCCAAAGAAGCAAGAGCAGGTGCAGGTGCAGATGCAGGCTTCAAAGGAGAAGGTATAGGTTCTTGAGAAGGTACACTTTCCCAAGAAGGTCCAGATTCCAGAGACTCAGAGGGAGTCTAGTTCGAGAGGGAGCTTGCAAATTCAGAGGGAGACTCTGCAACCCAAGAAGAGCGTGTGGTCAGTGGTGAGCAAGGGAGCTCCTACAACTACCAAGAAGGAATCATGGAACGAGTGGAAGATGTTATAGGATAACAAGAAGAAGCAAGTTGCTCCCGCAATGACAGCGACACTTCCGAGAAGGGCGTAGTTCACCGTACGGGGATTGCTGCGATTGTGAGCGCCAAGAGTTGGGCAAGTGTTGCGAGCAGTGACGATGATGACAAGATACTTCCTAGTCTTGGAAGTACCTCCCTCGCTAAGAGGGAGTATTGATTCGTGTAGCTTGGGAGGTACTCCAAGCCCTAGGGTTCAGGGTTTGGAGGGAAAATCACCACAAAGGCAGCTTGTGGGCTTGGCACCCAAGTGTAGATTTTTGGCATCCATCGAGATTTGGGACAAAACGATGATGGATTTACGACATGTGATGGATGAGGATGATAGTGCTTGGAAAGATGATTCCAACACAATGAAAATCGTTCGAATCTGAGTTGTCGTTAGAGAGATAATGATTTTTGAAGTTGACAAATTAATCATTGGTTGTCAAGTAGGCCGACTAGATGTAAAAGAGAGCCAATAGATGTGTCACTTCAAATGAGACGTTGAGCCTTAAAAGCCTATAAATTAAGGATGATTTGAGGCTATTTGAGGCATCGGTTGTGTGGCAATACATCTCAAAGTGAGCCCTGAAATTTCGGTGAAGCGAGGAGACTTAAGGACAACATGGAGAAGCCTTGGGAACAGCGTGGAAGTTTTTTGTTGTTGTAGGTACAACGTGGGGAAAGAGAGGTTGTCTTGACGTGATTAGGGTTGTTCTTGGGCTCAGTTTACAGGATAGAAGTGGAGCTAAACCGTAGTGGGAAGGAGACTTAAGAGGAGAAAAGGAGGATAGCGTTGTTGTTTGAGGGTGTTGTTTGGGTCTGTTGAGGAGACCAAAGTTACAGCAAGTTGTTGAGCTAGGCCGAAGGCCATAGCCAGCAACTTGAGGCTATTCCAAGTAGCCCTGAGGTGGACAAGGCAGAACAGCAACAGCGTGGCACTCAGAGGGTCTTTTCTAGGTGGAACACAGCCCTATAAGTGTGTAGATTGCTGACAGTGTGGAGGTTAAGGGTTGCATATTGTGCGCTAACCAGAATTGCGGAGTGCAACAGTCAAGCGAGGTGAACAAGAGTGTTTTGGAGAGATGTATTGGGTCAAGGCTTGACCGTGTTTGTTGGTGCCATGTGGATGACATTTCGTGGTGGTGAACTGTCATCTTAGGAGCAGAATCGACATTGAGTTGATTCAATGTCATAGAGCTGATTGGAGGGTAGCGAGTTAGCTACCCAAAATAGCCCTAGAGCAGCAGACAAGAAGGACATTGTTGGTGCGTGATTGGGTGAAGTTTGCAGCCTAAAGAGAAGCACTTTGATGGACTAAAGTGACTGCTAGATTGGCAGATCGGAGCTCGGGAATTAGGCCTACCCAGAGAGCAGTTGATGAGCCCGTGTTCATTGTAGCAGACATGACTTGCAGCAGTGATAGGAGGCAACCCTCTTGGAGTCTCCATGCGTAGATGCCTTGATGGACTAAGGCACTACTAGTGAGCGGTACGGAAGCAAAAGGACCAGCAGGACAAGAAACAACATAGAAGCTGCAGTGACGTTTATCATTGTATCTTGTATACCATAGACTATTGTATTATTCAGAATTTGGTTTAACATAACGAAGATTGGGATTGTACAATTTTGTTTAAAACTGTGTATATCGTGCATATGTGATTTACTGCAGTATATTTCCGTTGTGCAAAGTAGTTTATGGTTGAGATTCCTGGTTTGGTAGCATCAGAGATTTTAAGACTCTAACCTAGACCCAAGGTCGTGGAAATTCAACATAGTAATCAAAAGAAGCAGATATCAAAGTATTTCCATCAATAACAAAGGCGGAGCTAAGTACAGTTGCATCCAAGGGACATTTATGCCACCAAAAGTAACCCAAGACTTCCATCTGGCCTTACTTGTTTCCCCTGCATTATCGTAGGTACATCTAACACCAAGAAGCAAGCCCATCAAGGTTTGATCCTAGTCATCATCATGGTAAGCTCTCAGCCTGATCACTAGACCATGCCCCACTAATAAAGGGGCATCAAAATGTTGTTGAAACAATTGAAAAGCAATAAATTGTGGTAAATACACAGAAAAAGGGAGAAAAATCAAATTGTACATGGAAATACAACAATTACAAAGAATCATATTGAAAGATATTAAATTTTCCGTGGAGGATAAACATGCTCCCTGATAACATCTACCTTTCAAAAGTAAGAAAACAATACTCGAGAACCCACAAATGTAGTATCTCACCACTTCAGCGATTTTCTTAATCATCGATGCCGGATTTGAACTCAAACCCTTCACTAATGCGATTGTAAATTGCTTCAATTTTGCTACTCTCTTATCCTTCTCAGCATCTACAAGAATTGCATCTGCTCTAACACTTTCGGGGCCTAACGCAGACAACTCATCGGGAGTTGGAATTGCAGAAAACCGTGCCCTCAATTTTTTATCCTGCACAGTAAATTCAAAACATGTAAACCCTTAAATATTGAAAATGTAACTACACATACTAGATAAATAATTAATCCAGCATACAAAATGCATATACAACAAGTAGAATCAAAAACCATGAAAGAGCTCAAACATTAAAGGATCAACTATTTATACCCAGTTATCAAGGGATCAACTCTAATAGGAACCATATCCTGCTCAAAACCATTTAGTGCACCCGAAACATATGGATCAAATACCCTTGAACTAAAATGTTGAATGTTTCCTTATTGCAAAGCCAATCTGCAGTGCTGAATAGAATGGCTACATCTTTATTCATGTCCCTTATCTGGGACTTCTAACGCACAACTCCTTGACACTGAATCAAAAAATGGCTAAGAGAAGTTCAATTACCTCATATGAACAGTATTGAACATTAAACAACCACAAGGCCAACCTAGCCATCATGCTAGCCGATAAGACTATGCGGCCACATGACTTCCAAAGATTCGGACAGGTGTAAAATCATATCTTAGTGCCTCTACACTTGTAACTGTCCGACTGCTCAAAGGAGGATCCAGCCCTAAAGATGAAACATATCAGCAAACTGGTAGCCATATCTTAGCAAATTTACCTGAGATATACTTAAGGATAGTTTAACTGAAATTGGCATCTCAGTATTCATGTATAAAGGTACTGTGCACTCTACAACAGATAAATCATGAAATAGGGATTTATATTTGCAACCTCATTTCCACTGTAAACCCATATACATGCATTAAATTCGTTAATTATATTTCATTTTGACAGTGGAGACAATACTATGTTTTACATTTTGTAATAAAAATTTTGCAATAAGAAAAGAACTCATTGAGGCTCACTATCAGAAAAATGCATCATATACATATATGACGGCAGTTTTCTTTTCTTGTCCTTTAGTCTGAAGACTGTATTGAAAAGGTCATACGTTCACTACCATGATAGACTAGTGGTGTAAATCTCCCAAGCCACAGTAATAACATGGGTGCCTAATAAGCATGGAGTTGCATTTGAACCCTGAACTTTGCCAGCACTATAAAAAGACTTCTAGATAGATGACAGGTCCAAAAATATAAATGTATGTCAGCCAAAGTAGATGTATTTGCAAACTATAAAGACACTTTCCTTCTAAGTGTGAAACTCACTTTCTAATTCCTCAATATCTATCCATCTATCTAGCATATCTATGAATATACAAACACCCAACACATACACATATTAAATGGACAGATTAATTAGAGTAAAATAATGTGAATATTAACCACTATACTGAATCCCACATATTTGAAATCAAGCTGGCTGTAGTCTAATGATCAACAGGACTGCAAATTCATTCTCGGAGCTCACAGAGATATATATCCAAATGTACATCACAGACATAGAATACTCCTCACACTAGAGCCCAACGGGCTAGCTCAATCAGTTGTTGCCAATGTTGTTGGGCATTTGTCCAATTTTGAGCAAGAAGATGTCTAGTTCCAAAACGCCTGGGTGAGGTGCACTAGTCTGCACCAGTGGACTTCCAAGGGATGTCATCCACAAATGTAGAGAAGTATCCCTTGAGTTGCTACATGAGTTTACCTGGAAAAATGGAAAACTCCTCAGACTCATATTTGCTATGTGCAATTTATATCTTACCCAAACTGCATCTGACTGACACATTCTCAAATCAGTTCCTAGATCAAGTATTGCTGGTGTAGTCTTTCCAATTCTCGACATCAACCAAAAATATCTATGACCACTTAATAAATCAACATATAATTTGACTTCAACATTTCATGGAAACTTAATATTTATCACTATGGAACATCTGGTTTCTAGAATTGTTAAATTTCCTACAATCCCTCATACACAAGAAGTTTAATGGATCGAATATTGGACAAACAAAAAAACAATAACTTTGATACTTTCATGATATGTTTTACAATAACAGACAGACCTATGCATGGGAAAGAGACAGAAAATGGATTTGCACTTGTTGACAACTGGAGTGGCACCTGAGGATTATCTGAATACTTCATGCCCAAGGACGTACCAAAGGATGCTTGTACCATCAGTCATCGTCATATTACCAGAGTTTTTCAACTCTACTTCTTCTTCTTACCATTTTCTGTTGTACCCAGATTCCACAAGCCCCGTGGGGAAATATAATAAGTGATGCTAATAGGAGGAGTGTTGAGTATTGTAACAGGCCTAGGTAGCTTGGGACCTTGTCGTCAAGAGATTATTACTCTGGGAGGTTTTTTTTTTACTTGGTTAATTATCATCTCCCTACTAGGACTTAATAATTAATTGAGTTTTTCCTCCAAATATACCCCAAAGCCGAAGTACAGCTGAGGCCTTGGGTGTGTCCTAGTGTATATGATCAAATTGTAATAAAATTTGTATATGATGTGTAATAAGTGTTGTTTAGAGAAGTTGTATGGGGTATGAATAATAAAAATTGTGCCTCTCACTCTCAACTTTCTACTATGACACACTTTGAGGGGTTAAAAATGTGTTTTGGACCCTCAAAACCCACTATTCCTAAGTTTAGTGGAAAAAGTGGCAATAAATTAAATAGAGACAAATAAATTGCTCCATGTGACAAAATGCTATGGAAATGACTTAGAAATTATCCAAGTCAAAGAGTTGAGTCTTCTACACTTGCGAATTCGAGTTGCTCTTGGAGGCCCTACGCAATTCATGAGGATATATGTTGGGCATACTGGGATCATCATTTGAGGTAGTTACTTCATGGCTAGTTGGATGGGAAGATAACTCCCTCTCATTGAACACTTGGAGAATTCGATATGCTTGGTAATGGTAAGGATTACTCATGCCACATATGGAATTCGATTTGGTGGAGGCTCTACACTTGTGCTCTCTCATCCCCACTTGTAACTCAATGTTCTCTCCTTGGGATTTCCTCCATAGCCATTTGTCATGTGGACTCTTCATTGGTATTTGCTCCCACTCTCTTATATAATAGAGCCTTGGGCTCTCATATTGTAATATGGAATATGACCTATTGTGCTTAAGGATACACTGCTAGATTGTACACTTTTGCAAATTAATATAAAAGACTTTGGGGTTACATTTGAGGTGTTCTTCTCCTTGTGTATAGTAATTTCTTGATATTTTTGCTCTAATATTTCTACTTGTCTCATTATGTTATTATTTCCATGACGCTTTTCAAGTTATTTTGATGTGGAGCTATCTCACATTAGCATAAGGATTATTTACTTGCTCAAGATAGAAAAATGTTTTAGTTGATGTCAAATATATCTCTAGAATTTTCTCTTCATTGCATTTGATTAAGCCCCTGTGGATCTAATCTGTTCATGTGAAGTTGTGTAGAAAATGTTTCTTTGATCAAGCTTCAAGCATGAGGGGAAGTTCTCGGGCGAGCCAACCCATTCTTGAAAGTACTCAAGGAGAACCCACATTTGTCAATTGCCGAAGTCTTATCATTTGAAATTGTCTTGCAGGGATTTCTTTTGAACTTTGGTCTCATATCTCTTGCTTCATAATTCAATATTTATTTCTCAAATATTATGCTTCATTTGCTAATACCTTGTTATTTTAGAGCTAAATAATGGCTAGGCAAAGAGGAGAGTTTACTCATACTCTTTAGCTTAACCTTTGTAGATTATATTGTACACGTACATTTGTAATTTTATTCAGTAATTTCATAGTTAACACTTGGTTTGCTTTGTAGCCCTCTCTAACTTGTTTCTTGTGACAACTTGTAGGATTTATCTTTTGAAGCTATTAACAAGTTGTGTGCAAGATCTTGGGCTCTCAATTCAAGACTAATTCTCTCTCTTGGTCGTGGGCATTCGAGGTTCTTTTTGGTAAGACCGAGTTCCATTTTGGAGCTACATTCTCTCTCTTGGTCGTGGGTTTAAGGATTCTCTCTCTTGGTCGTGGGCATTCGAGGTTCTTTTTGGTAAGACCGAGTTCCATTTTGGAGCTACATTCTCTCTCTTGGTCGTGGGTTTAAGGAGGCCTAGCCTCTCTTGCTTTGGTGCAAATTCCTCTTTTCTTGAATCTAAATTTTGTATCTAAAGCACCCCCTTTGAAATTTCAGATTTCAAGGCCCTCCTTTGTCTCATTTGTAGCAGTAATTCATCAAGGAAAAGTTTATGGCCTAAAGGCTTCATTGTAAAAGATTTCCTTGAGTTTGGAAGAGGCTTTCATAAGCCCCTACCTCTTGTAGTTTAATTAATAATATTTCTGATTTTTTGGAGTGTGGGTTTTACCCATTGGCATCCCTATCTCTCCACTTTGGGAGAGACCTTGTGGTTGGTTTGATTTGTTGATTCTAGCTTCTCTTCTAACTTACATGCATGCTTCAATTTGCTAAGTAGCACAACCATGCATCTCATTTAGCTTGCTAAAGTTTGCATATTTGCTTGTCATTTACATTAATTGCTACAAGTCACAAGTTACATTTTATTTCATAGCAATTCATTTTTTATACAAGCATCTTTTTAAATTGATACATTTTAGCTTGGGTACTGTCAAAAGTTCACTTATGCTTCACTATTGTGCAACAATTTCACATCTTATGTTTTGATGCATTGTGTATTTGGGCAATTTCACTTTCCAAGGCACCCATTTATTGTATGTCAAGCTAATTTCTCAAGTTGAAGTCTCTTTCTTTTTGCAAAGCTATTTTGAGTACAATCTTGAGTTTATTTTTCACAAGCATTGCCATTTATTTTACATGTGAATCAATTGCTCATAAGTTTCAAGTTTGCTTTTGGTGGATCATTAATTTATCATAAGTCAAAGCAAATACTTTCACTTCACAATTTTACATGTTATGAAGCTTATGCAATCTTTTACATAGCACTTGCAAATTTTCTTGCATATCACAGTAGGCATCTTAACTTAGTTACACAGTTAAAATCAACCTCCAAGCATAAGCTTGGTAAATAGAAATCATAGGGAAAAAAAGACTTTCTTGGAAAGTTCTTCCATTTGGTATGAAGTAAGGTAAAAGCGTTTTGACTCTGCAGTTATGAAGGTGGCTCATCTCCTTGTAGGAACGAAGACACACCCTGGCTCGTAAGACTCAAAAAATGGGTATCACTAATGACATCACTGTGTCCTCGCCCCCTCTTTCTTACAGTCACCCCAATTTTTACCCTTTTGTACGAGTTCAAGAGGAGGACTTCTCACCTAGATTAGGCATTTTAGATTAAAAGTGACACCACCGTGTCCTCGTCCCCTCTTTCTTACAGTCACCCCAATTTTTACCCTTCTGTACGAGCTCAAGAGGAGGACTTATCACCTAGATTAGGCATTTTAGATTAAAAGTAACGAAGATAATCGCATCCAAATCTAGTGTAGGTGCATTTCATATTAACACATCTCATGGTTTTACTTGCAATTGGTCATTTTATTTGTCATTGTTGAATTGAATACTTTGTTTTGGCAAGCATTATTTCATCTATATTTTTGCAAGTAGAATACTAATTATTTTCCTTTTGCAAGATATCCTTGTATGCTTTGATTTAGCAATTGATCATATATCTTGGAGGCATCCTTATATCTTGTATTGATTATTTTATTGTGCTAACATTTTCTTGTTTCGCTTTCAGGGTTACTTGTGTTTTTATTTGAAAGCATTTCATTTATATTAAGCAAATATATTTCATTTTTAGCAACACTTTAAAAGGCACTGGTTTTTCATATGTTTATCTCATGTGTTGATGGTCGTTAATGGTTATTTCATTTCATATTGCTCACATCATATTTGCTTGTAATCTTAAAAAGTAATCCACTTCACTTTAACATTCTCCTAGAAACCTCACATCTTTAACTTAGTTTTCTTTTAGGGACCACCCCCCATAGCTAGCCTAGGAGATAGCTTAAACAGATAGAGTTGGGAATAGGTGACATCCCCTTCTCTTAGTTCCTTGCCACCAACCACACCTTGTGGGGTTAAAGGTTTTTCTCACTAACTGTAGGTAGGTGTATGCAGCAGGGTCAACATCTTTTGGCGTTGTTGTCAGGGACAAGTCTTCTTGTACCTGGGAAAACGACTAACTTTTGGTTTTAGCATATTGAAATTTATGATTAAATTCTTGCTCAAGTGGCAACTCCACTGAATTCAAATTTTGCAAGAGTTTCTACTAGGAGAAATTCAAGTGGTCTAGTTAGCCCTACTCTTGAGCTTGAAAGGTTTTTTAAAGAGAGGTTAAATAGACTATCTCATAGTAGAAGTCTTCCTAATCTTGGGCAAGAGTTTATTTCTGATATTCATTTGTTTTTTCAAGAACAAGTAGAGCCTAGCATCATGAATGATTTTTTTGCTCCGTGTGATTTTACTAACATAAATGGCTATCCTTACAATATCCCTAACAAGGCTATTGAAAAGTTGCCTTTCTTTCAAGGTAACAATGCCATTAGTGCTACATCGCACGTCAAGAACTTCAATGTTTGCATTTTTAAATGGTGTAACACTACTGACTATGAGGATGTAAAGATGAGACTTTTTATTCTCTCTTTAGAAGAGGATGCTCTTGATTGCCTCACTGAGCAACCTGCTAACTCATATAACTCCTTGCAAGCCATAATAAATGCTTTTTTGGAAAAGTTTGGAGAGAAAAAAGAAAATAGGCACTTCATCAATGCCATTAGCAACATGAAGAAAAATGACAATGAAACCCATGGAGGAGTTTAACAAGACATTTAATGATTTGGTAAAAACCATGTCTGCTATTGTTAAACCTCCTGATGAATTTCTCTTATGCTCATATTTAGATATTTTTAGTGTTGACACTGCTTACGAGTTGAGGAGGAGGGAGCCTGCAAATTTGGGTGTAGCTCAAATTGAAGCCTTGAAGATAAAAAGGGCTAGAAAGCAATCAAGAAAATTTGAAATTCCTGGTTTTAATAGAGGGCCATCAAAATTTAGTGATTCCAAAGGCAATTCCAAGGAAGAGACTACACATAATCCTATAAAAGAATTAACCCAACTCATTAAGAGTACGGAGGCAAATCAAATTAGTCAAATGAATGCCATCCAAAATAGATTGGTAGCCATGGAAAGAAATCAAGCTGGAAGATTTCAAAATCGAGGTAATGATATATGGCAAAAGAGGGGACCTCCCAATGAGCATAGGCCACCAAATCCACTTGAGTCTACCAACTTAGTTGATGATTCAATGCCTTATTGTAGACCTTGTGATGAACTACATGATGAACTCACTTGTCGTTATGCAAGAAGGATCCTGGAGGGAGAAATGGTTGGAACAAGTGAGCAAATCAATGTAGTTGGAAAAGAGCATCATTTGTCCTTGGAGAATTGGATGGAAGTTGTGGAGAATAGCCAAAAGATAAGTAAGAAGTCTCCATCCTCCCTTAGTGTGAATAACTTTGAAGAGTTGGATAGGATTACTGAATTGTATGGGGAGAGGCCTTCATCCAATTAGATTCTAGAGATAGCCAAGGATAAAGAAAGGGCGAGAAATAAAAAAAAAGAAATCAAAATGCCCATAAAAGTTTCACTCCACCCACATCTAAGTTGAACATTGACTTGGGACAATAAATAAATAATGCAAAGATTTTAGTCCCTGTTATTGAAATGATGAAGATTCCCTCCCAAAGGTATAAGTTGTTGAAAGCTATTGATACACCTCATGGGAAAGAGATGTCAAATTTTTCTAAGGATGGATATGAGGATGCCCCTATCACTTTGCAAAGTAGTGATATGTGTAGAGATAACAAAGACCATCCACATTTTTTCATCACTATGTTGGTCAATGGAATGCTTTTGCACAATTGTATGTTTGATTTTGGAGCATCATCTTGTGTTATGACTAAGAAGATCATGAATCAATTGAACTTGAGGATTTCTAGATCTTACCACAACATTTGTGCTACGGATTAAAAATTATTGAAGTTTGTGATTTGATAAAGGATCTTCAAGTCCACTTGCTTGTACATCCTGATATTACTATCACCATAGATATCGTGGTGATTGATGTGCCTCATGCTTGGGGGATGTTATTGTCTAGAATGTGGGGAGCCGATATAGGGGGTAGTTTGCAAATGGATTTAAGTTATGATACCATCCCTAATAGTGAGGGCATCATGGTTAGATTGGATAGGGAGTTGGAGAGGAAGTATCATGTGGAAAATCCCAAGGAGCCTCATAATGAAATCGTGTGTGACTCTGATAACTTGGGAAATTATGCTATCTTGGCTAATTATATTGCTCCTTTGGAGAAGGAGATGGAAAGTAACAAAGATGGAATTTCGCAAATGAATTTTGATGGTGCCCATTCTAAGTTTGGTAAGGGTGTTGGAATTGTCCTTACCTCCCCTCTTGGTCATATATTCAAGTTTGCCTATAGATTGGAATTTGATGCAACTAAAAACGTAGCAAAATATGAAGCTTTGTTTTCGGGTCTAGAGTTGGCAAAAGACTTGAAAATTAAATTGCTTAGCATCAAGGGGGATTTTGATTTAGTCCAATGTTACTTGGGAGCGGGAGCGGAAGCGGGGAGCGGGAGCGGAAGCGGGAGCGGGAGCGACCATTTTCAGAA
>APFE031025735.1:234824-284834 GCA_000404065.3 Pinus taeda
TTTAATTGCAATTCATCATTTTAATACTCAATAAACTAAATTAAATTCCCTAAATTACTACCTAACTAAATTAAACTAGCTAGATTAGCTAAATTGTTAAGTTACTTACCTCTGCAGGCTTGCTCCTCACTCCTTGCTCCTCGCTCCTCGCTCTTCAGCAATTGCTCCTTGCTCCAAACTCTTGCTCTTCAAACTCCTCAACTACTTCAAACATTCACAATGAAATGATTTTATGCCCAAAGGGCCTTTTAAAACAAAACAAAAAAATTATAAAATTTTAGTTTTTTTTGGGTCCGCGGAATTTTTTTCCGCCGACCCGCTCCCGGCCAGCTTAAAATCGCTCCCGAAGCGATTTTTTAAAGCCCGGGAGCGATCGGGAGCAATCGCTCCCCGATCGCTCTCGGGCTTTAAAAATCGCTCCGGGAGCGACGGAGCGGCCGCTCCCTAGGTCGCTCCCAAAATCGGCAGGGAGCGAATTTTTTTGGAAGGGAGCACGCTCCCGAAAATCTCCCGTCCGGGAGCGATTTAGGGAGCGCGCTCCCAAGCCGCTCCGGCCGGAGCGCGCTTGGGGAGCGGGTTTCGAAAGGGGGGGGGGGGGGGCGCTCCCCCGCAACTATGATTTAGTCATTCTTCAAATAACAGTTGAACTGGCCGGTTCAGACCAGTTCGGTCCAATCCTGATAACACTAGTCCCTGGTGCTTGGTCTAGGAGCTCCTACAAACTCCTGTGCATATCTCAATGTCTGAAGCACCTCGCAGTTCCTCCTGCCAACTGAAGTGGGTGGAGCTTCAAGCTCTTCATCATGCTCCTTCTCCTTATTCTGTGAACTCTCCTCTGCACTTGCACTTGTACCTGTACTTGTCACTATACTTGAAATTGTGCCCTACACCTAAGATTGTAGTTCAACCCTTAGAGCTTTTGCTTGCTAACTCTGATCAACTACTGCAACTCGAGAGTTCTCCTGAAGGCTTTCTCCTCCTAAAATTTAACATCTCGTCTCACGATGATCTTCTGAGTCCCTGGAATATAGATCATGCTTGCCTTGGATGTTTTGTTGTAACCAGTGAAATCCCCCTTCTCTATAGTTGAATCCAGCTTGGTGCTCTTCTCAGTTGGAACGTGTCAATAAGAAATATTGCCAAAAATCCTCAAATGACTGACTTCAGGCTATTCCCCTCTAAATGCCTCCTCAGATGTCATCTTTCCCAAAATCTTATGTGGGACCCTATTTTGAATGTAAACTATTGTGCTACATGCTTTTACCGAAAGATATCTAGGCATATTGTGATCATATAGCATGGCCCTCATTGCTCCAACTATGGTTATATTCTTGCATTATACAACCCCATTCTACTACGAGTTGTAAGGAGTTGTCCACTTCCTCTTGATTCCCTCCTTGGCACAGAACTACTTGAAGGTTTTCTCGATATACTCGCCTCCATTCTCTATCTGAATTAACTTTATCTTCTTTCTTGTTGAGTTCTCCACAAGAGCTTTAAACTCTTGGAAGTGACTGAAGACTTCCTCTCTTGTCTTCAAGAAGTATATCCAAGTTTTCCTGGAGAAATCATCAATGAAGGTCACAAGATATTCATAACCCCTGGGTGATAGTGCAGATAATGGACCACAATCATTAGAATGTATCAAATATAACACACCCTTGGTTCTATCTTCACTCCTTAGAAATGTTGCTTTTGAAAACTTTCCAAGTACGCACCATTTGCATACATCATCCTGTTCTATACTCACCTCTAGAATATTTGACACCATTTCTCTAAGCATCTTATGTGCTCCATGATGGATATGACCCATCCTCCTACGCCTCAGCTCTCCTATATCTCTGCTACTATTGTTGCTAACTAGTGCCTTTGGAGTATTAAACTCCAACCTATATAGCTTGTTGCTTCTTACCCCAATCTCCTTCGCTAACTTCCAATCCTAGTGTTTCAAATACACCTTTTGTCCTTGAAAGTATACAGCATACCCCTTATCTTGAAGAGCACATACTAAAATTAGATTCATTCCCATACCTTGCACGTGCAACACATTTGTAACATGGATATTTTTGCCTAACTCCCTCTGAAATGTGGCAGTCCCTCTCCCAATTGAACTACACTTGCACTTCTTTCCCATTTGTATCTAGAAGCCTATCTCCTCTACTTTGTAGCTAGAGAAATACTCTTTAACTCCTGTCATATGACATGACACCCCACTATTGATGTACCAGACCCTTCTGGTGGTCAAGCTAGATAAGCAAGCTATAAGAGCAAACTCTGAATCAAGTCTTGAAGACAGTTCATCAATGTCTGTTGAAGTTGTTGCATGTTGCTTCTTCTTTTCACCCTTCTTTTCGTTCAAACATTGATTGACATAATGTCGTCGTTGATGACCACTGAAACACTTGATTTTATGCAAATCTTTATTTTTCTTCTCTCCCTTAGAGTTAGACTCTTTACTTGAGCCTTTCTTTGGTTTGCACTTTCCTACAAGAGCAATGTTCTCGTCATCATCACCCTTATGACCTTTGTTGTTGCTTCAACTAGTAAGGCTCAACCTAAGCTCTTCCTAGGTAAAATCGCTCCGAAGACAAACCCAGTTAGGAAGGCCTTGTCTTTCAGAAATCACATGGACAAACACATCCCACTGCTTTGAGAACCCATCTAGTGTCGTTCTCACGAGCTCATCATCATCCCCTTTTTCTCCAACAATTATTAACTCGTCTTTCACTTGTCTAACCCTGGTAACGTAACTAACAATGCTTTCTCCCTTGTTCTGTCAGGTGTTTCGCAGCTTCTCTATAAGGATCACCTTTCTGTTAACAATTGCACTCTAGAATAGATTTAAGATGGCATCCTGCATCTTTTTGCACGTATTCAACTCCGCAATGTGGGGTACGATATGATCTTTGACCCCATCTTAAATAAGACTAAAAGGTAAATCTTAAGCTAAAAGATGTCAATTGGATCTAACTCATGTCGTTAAGAGGAGAGATTTAATTATTCCCACTGATGTTCAAATCCCACCAGTGACATGTTTCCTCTTAAAGAGTCTGTTGAAATATGTAACTAGGTTCAGTCTTCATAATGACATAATCATGATTTTATGTATTTAATGAAAAGAGAAAATAAATTTATTATTGTTATTCTTGAGGCAAGGGTTTCATGCTCAAGGGAGATGTAATTTTAGGTCAAGCAGCCATTGAGTGCTTCTAGGGCTTGTCATTGAGTCTACAAGTCAATTGAGTCATTGTCATGTATGAAAGACACTTTTGGGCATGTTACGTATTGTAAAGAAAATTTATTTGAGTCAAAATACCCTCCAAGACCTTGTCGTGGTGCAAAGATCAAGTCGGCCTAAGGATAGCAATTCGTAACCCTCAAAAGCCTATAGATACGAAGGAACTCGACCTCATTTGGACACACTCTCAAGTAAGTTCAATCTCCTCAAGATAAAAGCTGGAAAAGGACGAAGAACAAGATCGAATTTTTGGGCCTCTCTCTCTCTCTCTCTCTTTTGTTAAGGTTTCTATAGTTACTGGGCAAGACGAAATTCTACTCTCAAGTAAGTTCAATCTCCTCAAGATAAAATTCAAAAAAGGACGAAGAACAAGATCGAACTTTTGGGCCTCTCTCTCTCTCTCTTTTGTTAGGGTTTCTACAGTTACTGGGCAAGACGAAATTCTAAAGTTGCATCGAAGTTATGAAGCTATAGTTAGGTCAAAGTTGAGAAAGGTCGAAACTGTGAATCTGTTAGAGATGTCAAAGTTGCAGTAGAATCTGTTGGTCGAAACTGTGAATCTGTTGGAGAGGTCAAAGTTGTAGTAGAATTTGTTGGTCGAAGTTGCAGAAGAATTTGTTGGAGATCGAAATGGCAGTGGTTGCTAAGAAAATCCTAGAAGGAAAGCTCGTCAAGGGACTTGGTCTTGGACGGTCTTGGTCAAGGGTCATAGGTCTTGGAATTCGTCAATTGAGGATTCTATAAGATGAGAAGAATTCTTGTGGGTTTTTCCTTTGAAGTGGAGAGGTTTTGGCCCTCGTTGATCGCCTATATCTTGTGTCCTTTTTGTCTCACTGTTCTTTATGGTTTGGTAATTGTTTGATGAGAAGGACACAATAATAATTAACGTGAAAAAGAATCTAATCAAGATAAGAAAACATACATCTCAAGCAGTTATCAAAGTAAGAGAAATCACATAATCTAATTGCCGCTAGATTTCTCAACAAAGCCAATTGTTGATTGACGCTCTCTCTAAGCCATGTGGAATATCTTACTCTCGCTTACAGATTGGAGAGTGGAATAAGAAGTAATTTGTAAAACATGGGTCAACATTTGATGGATATAGTGTGTTTATCCAATCATTGACTATCCTTTTTGAATTTTTTTGCTACCCAAAAGGTGTTATAAACCCAGTTACTAATTCAGATTACTTATACGCAAAAAAATGATTTATCAGTTGAAAGCAATGAACAAAAACATGAACAACACCATTCACCAAATAATATTTGCAGCGGAGTACACTAGAAACCAACCATACAAATTGTGAAAATTCCTTAAAATCAGAATCCTATTGCAGCAATTGGTATTATTTCTTCTAACTGATAAATTAATTATTCAGTGTATTGCTACGACAACATCAAAATAAACACACTGCAACCTTCACAAATAAAAACTGCGGAAAATTAAAGAGAACTGAAACTCAGAAAATACTAGCACACACAGAAAAAATAACATCGTTGTTTTGGACAAAAGTCCCCAGAAAAACCCAATGCAGGAAAACCGATGCAGCAAATGAGGGTTTTATTTCATTATGTCGTAGTGAAATTTGTGTACATCTATGGATGCCCAACTAGAAATCCAAACAACAAGAATAATAGGCTAAAATTGTCTAAAGGAATTACCCTTCTTCCACAAGCAATCTCAACACAACTTCCCTTCAGAAAACTGGTTGCCCAAACCCCAACATGAGACCTTCTATGTTGCCTTTGTGTTGTCTCCCACACGTGTGGCTCGAATTTGCCTCTGAAGAAGTCGCTATGTCTTCCTCTACTGAGGAAAGCATCTTTCTAGCACTCTGGACCCTCTGCCATTCACCAAATAATATTTGCAGCGGAGTACACTAGAAACCAACCATACAAATTGTGAAAATTCCTTAAAATCAGAATCCTATTGCAGCAATTGGTATTATTTCTTCTAACTGATAAATTAATTATTCAGTGTATTGCTACGACAACATCAAAATAAACACACTGCAACCTTCACAAATAAAAACTGCGGAAAATTAAAGAGAACTGAAACTCAGAAAATACTAGCACACACAGAAAAAATAACATCGTTGTTTTGGACAAAAGTCCCCAGAAAAACCCAATGCAGGAAAACCGATGCAGCAAATGAGGGTTTTATTTCATTATGTCGTAGTGAAATTTGTGTACATCTATGGATGCCCAACTAGAAATCCAAACAACAAGAATAATAGGCTAAAATTGTCTAAAGGAATTACCCTTCTTCCACAAGCAATCTCAACACAACTTCCCTTCAGAAAACTGGTTGCCCAAACCCCAACATGAGACCTTCTATGTTGCCTTTGTGTTGTCTCCCACACGTGTGGCTCGAATTTGCCTCTGAAGAAGTCGCTATGTCTTCCTCTACTGAGGAAAGCATCTTTCTAGCACTCTGGACCCTCTGCCTGACCTCTAGAACTGAGAACAAATTTCTCTTCAACAAAATCGAGTTGCTTCTGAAGCAACTGCGCAATCCTCTGCATTGCCTCTCCAAATCTAGAAAACTTCCTCTGCATCATTGTCTTTGTTCCTCACTGACCTTGCTTTGATTGTAGGCTCTTCGACAACAGTTGTGTCTCTCTAGAAATCGATCTGCCAAGAAAATCGAACTGCATAAGTGTTTCCTCCAAGTGCCCATCAACTTCTTATAATCCTCTATTGGGACTCCAACAGCCCTGATTAAATCTTAATCAATGGCTAGGATCATCTTGAAGTCGATCTGTGTGAGTTTCTAGATGATTCTCACCTTATCTCAATTAATATTGATTAATTAACCATATTCCCTAAGTTTAAACTTAGGAAATATTTAAAAAATGGCTAATAATCTAATTGAGACACTTCTAGGAGGAATTTCTAGAAATGATTTATGGGTTTTGGAGATCTCATGTATTCTAGCCTCTCCACCAAATTTGGTGGCTAGAACACATTCGATGCTACAAAAAGTAACACTCCCTCTTAGCGAGGAATGTGTTCTAACACTGCAAACCCTGTCACAACACTTTGTTTCTATATCATCTCCTATCATGCTATTGTTGCCCACCAACTACTGTGTAACTCTGATGTTGCATCGGTGTTGCTGTTGACACTGCTATACTGCTGCCAACACTACAACTCCCTCTCATTTGTTGTTGTTGCAACTGCAACTGAGAAGCATCCAAAATATTGAATCAATTGTGTTCAGTATGATGCATCTGTCTCCCGAGTCCTCACTGCTACTAGAATCTGCATTGTCACTGAAAAATCTGTGTTCCTGCTAACTTTGCACTAAGCCACCTGCTCTACTGTCAACACTGCACTGCTCTCCTCAGCATACTAGTCTACAACTGTCACTCTAGTACTAACTGCATCAACTGCCACTGATCCATCCTGCTACTAAATATTGTGGGCCCCTGTAGCAAGGTAGTGATCCATGGGGTGGACTCCTTAAGGACCATGCCCAATCTTTGTAGTTCCCTACGACTACAGTACCAAATCTCCCCCCCTCACTCCTACAAGTATATCTGTGAACATCACAAAGTCTTCCTCCAAGCTGGAGGTCAACTTGTCGATCTCAGCTGAAGCTACTTGTTGGTCCTACTTCTCTGACTTGTCCTTCTTCCTGAGAGGACACTGCATGTTGTAGTGACCGAGCTCACCACACCTGAAGCATTTGACCTTTGACAGGTTCTTCCTTCTTTGTTCCCCCCTGCCCCTGACTGGGACCCTTTGATGTGAGGGCCACATTCTCCTCCTCCTTTACCACCTTTGATATGCTGCTACTGTTGCCACTGATGGAGCTCTTCAACAGAGCTCATCTCAACTCCTCCTGCTGCAGATCGACCCACATTCTGTCCTAACTTGGTAGCATGTCTCTGCCCAATATGCTTTGGACGAAGACCTGCCAATCCTATGAGACATTATTGAGTGCCAATCATACTAACTCTGAAGGTTGAGGCACTGCCCCAACAGCTGACAGTTGGTCTCGGACATCATGAATCCTGGTGAGGAAGGGATCTATGCCTTCCCCCTTATGCATCCTGATGCATCTCAGCTTCTCTTGCAGGAACATCTTTCGCTCCTCGAAAGTGCCCTGGTACAGCATGGAGAGAGCATCCCACATCTCCTTGGTCGTTCCCTGAGTCGCTATATGTGAGACTATATGATCTCGGACTGCATCCAAGATCAACTGCTTCGCCCACGCCATCTCCTTCCTGTATTCTTTTCGTTGATCTGCATCTTGGGGAACTGTCACTACATTATCAATGTAGGCTTCCAGGAAGGAAGGACATCCTAGTCTACCAAATGACATAGTTGGATGATCCATCCAACATATCCTGATCTTTAAACCCTGCAGTGATCATCTCCGAAAATTTCGAAAACTCCCTCTTTCCCTGTGCTCGGCTACTGCTCTGTTAATCGCACTCCCTTCTGGAATGTCTACCTCAGCTAGCTGCTACTGCCAATCTGAACCTAGAAATTCGAACTTCCGAGACTCGAAATTCTCTGACGAAAAATTTCCCTCTGTTGTGTGTGCTTTTCTCTTCAACCCGACGTGAATTTTGCTTTTGCAACCTGCAGAAAAACCCTCTGCATCCAACCAGGAATCTACTCAGCAAAAATCTGAGTTGCAGCAGCTCCCTTTGCCTACTGGAATTACTGATCTGGGAAATTTAAACTTCTTTTGTCTCCTACACTGAAAAATCGAATTTCCCCAAGCAAGTCAACTTGTCTGGCAATGAACAGCGTTGCCTCAAGAATTTCAACTTGTTGCTCCTCCTGAACAACAAAATTATTGCTCCACTTCTGAACTTCCGATTGATCAATCGAGCTCTGATACCATGTGAACAATTGGTATTATTTCTTCTAACTGATAAACTAATTATTCAGTTGATTGTTACGACAACATTAAAATAAACAAACAGCAACCTTCACAAATAAAAATTACAGGAAAATAAATAGCGTTGGAACTGAGAAATTACTAGTGCATACAAAAAAGAAAAAAGAAAAAAAAATTTGTTGTTTTCTGACAAAAGTCCCTGGAAAAACCTAATACGAGAAAACCGATGCAGCAGATGAGGATTTTATTTTATTATGCAGCAATGAAATCTAAGTACATCTATGGATGCCCAACTGGAAATTCAAACAGCAAGAACAACTGGCCAAATTATCTAAAGGAATTACCCTCTTCCGCAAGCAATCTCAGCACAACTTCCCTTCAGAAAAATAGTCGTCCAAACCCCAGCATGAGCCCTTCTACGCTTCTTTTGCACTATCTCCCACACGTGTGGCTCAAATCTGCCTCTAATGAAGTCGTTGTACCTTCCCCTGCGAAGGAAATCATCTCTTCAACACTCTAGAAAGTTTTCCCGGCCTCTAGAACTGAGAACGAATTTCTCTTCAGCAAAATCGAGTTGCTTCTGAAGCAACTGCGCAATCCTCTACGCTGCCTCTCTGAGAATAACTCGGCTTCCTTGTTGTTGCCTCTCCGGATCTGGAAAACTTCCTCTGAATCACTATATCTACCCCTCACTGACCCTACTTCAATCTTTGACTCTCCGGCAACTTTTGCTACTCTCTGGAAATCGATTTTCCAAGGAAATCGAACTGCATAAGTGTTTTCTCCAAGTGTCCATTGACGTCTTCTTATAATCCGTTTTTGGGACTCCAACAACCAAGAATAAATCTTAATCAATGGCTAGGACCGTCTTGAAGTCGATCGGTGTGAGTTTCTACATGATTCTCACCTTATCTCAATCAATACTGACTAATTAACCACATTCCCTAAGTTTAGACTTGGGAAATGTTTAAAAAACGATTAATAATCTAATTGAGACACTTCTAGGTGGAATTTCCAGAAACGATTTGTGGGTTTTGGAGTTCTCATGTATTTTAGCCTCTCCACCAATTTTGTGGCTAGAACACATCTGATGTTACAAAAACTAGCATAAATAACACATATTTTTGGACAAACGTCCCTAGAAAAAACCCAATGTGGGGGAAGTATATCTTCAGACTAAGGGATTTATTATTAATCTTTAGCAAATCAGCGATTGAAAAATTACATAAACTGCTTGCCTCTCAAATCACATAGCCTCCCTGGCACTGGCAGGCCCTACCTAGTAATTAGCATTGCTTCCTGGAAAACTTGCTTGTCCTCTGCAAAACTCTTACTAGCAATTCGCATTGCCTTCGGTAACTCGAACTGGCAATTATGGCAATTTGCACTGCCTACGGGAAACTTGCACTGCTTCCAGAAAAATAACTCAGCCCTCTTTGTGTTGATGAATCTAGGGCATTCAGAAATTAAAGTGAATCTTCTTAACATGATAACAATTTGTGAAGTTCTTTTGCAATTTTATCTTAGCTTCATCTTCGTATTAATATTAGTGTGTTTTTGCTTCATCAAACTGCTATCAAAAAAAGAGACAAGAACACAAAATAATTGCCTTTCTGCCAGGGCCAAAACCTCTCTCCTCTTGGAGAGGAAAACCCGCACAAAATTCTTCTTAAAGACATTCCAATTGACGAATACCAAGACCATGACCCTTGACCTGCTACGCCACTCAAAGACCAAGACCTTGATCCTTTTTCTTTGTCACTGTTGAGATCATCATCACTGTTGCAGCAATGAGGCCATCACTACTGCATCACTGAGATCTTCATCACGTCAACGAGGTCTCTTTTCTTCATTGAGATATTCACTGTGATCTTGATTCTCTAACTTCATTATGACAATCATCATGATGACTGTTGCACCATGTCTCCAACTGCACTTGGATCATCACCGTACCCTTTGCTAAGATCATCATCGTGTTGACTGTAAGCATGCCAAGAGTGTACTTCATGATAAATATGACAAGACTGTGAGGGTAACTGAGGGATCATTGTGATCCTCCTTATGTTGAGACACTGAGCCTTTTACCATCATATATATACACCACCGAGACAGTGATAATGTTCTTGAGATCCTTGCTCCTTCACATCATGCCGATATTGTTCTAGTTATTGCTCTTCTTATTATGTCGAGACTCTATTACTCCAAGGAGACCCAGATGACATCTTTGTGATGCCCATCCGAAGCACAGAGACACTTGTTTGAAGTTCTGGTTGCCCGAGGTTATATCTTGTCCAAGACTGTACCAACCAAGGTGCACGGATGTGTCTAAAGTTGCCACTGCCTTCTCCTATACCCATCAGAATTCTGTCCTCCTTAGATGCGGATCTTTGCTCCATACCCATGCGAAATTTCAGAGAGGAAATTGCAAGTTTTGTACTTGTCATTTGCGAATACGCTAGATGGGGATTTATAGTGGTTTGAGCCTCCTATTTTGAGCCAACTATAACTACTGAATCGACATGTCTTTTTATCCAAGCCAACGTGATATTTGGAGGATTGTTCTTGGTCTTGAAGGGTTGTTGTAGCTTGAATACATTTTACATAGGTTCATGAAGAGTTCTTTCATACATGACTTGACTCTTTTACATATTAATAAATCCTAAAGACATCAAGAAGAAGTCTTTGACCTAATGACACTTCTTGCTCATGAAACCCATGCAGCAAGGCATACAAAAACAAATTTATTCTCTTTTATTACATCATTTACAAAGATCATGTCATTATGAAGACCGAACCTAGTTACACTTTGCAAACAATAATCTAGCCAGCAAAAATGCCTCTGAAACTCAAAAGCTAGAAGACTTCTCGGACGAAGAATAAACTCAGCAAAACTCTTCATCAACCACTGTTGTTGGAACCCTCCTGGTGTCTCTCTGAAAACTCACCCAACTCAACTCAACTCGACGATCTCCAATGCTGCCCATTGACCACCCTTTATAATCTCTCATTCACAAATGAATGGCCAAGATTAGAAGTTATCTTGTCCCAATCAATAGCTAAGATCATCCTAGAAACTTTCAAGAAGCTTCTAGAGGCAAATCAATCTTATCTCAACTAATGTCAATTAATTAATCACTTTCCCTGAGTTTTAACCTTAGAAAATATTTAAAAATCACTAATTGAATTAATTAAGACATTTTCCCTAGGTGAAACTTAGGAAAAATTACATGGGCTTGGAGATAATTAATTCAATTGTGTTCCTAGCCTTACTGGCACATTTCAAGGCTAGAACACATGTCTGATCTACAATATTTAACGTCCTTAAGGCTTCTCTCCAACATATATTACAAAACAATGTAAATGCTACTACAAAATCTAGCAACCTAAATTTTAAGGCCACAAAAAGATCAGCCAACATTTTCACCTAAGTGGCCTATCTCTTGTTGTTTTGTGGTTGAATGTTATCCCCACAAGGGAGGCTTCCCTAACAAGGCTTAGAGGATAAATGCCCAAGGGTTAATAAGACAAGTGATTCTCCAAGGATTTTGCTAAAGATATTACCTAGAAATATTTTCAATAAAGAATGGCTCAAAGGTGCTAAAGACTTAGTAGTTGTGGGAGAAGGTATCGACAAAGCCTTGAAGGCCATGGTAAGAGTTACAAAGGTTCAAGCACACATTCCACCAACCCCAATAAGCTAAAGAAAGGCTATTATAAGTTAGGGTTTCAAAGATGGGATGTTTTATAGCATGCAAAATAATATAACAGCCAAGAAATAGCATATAAATGATGAGATCATGAAAGAATAAAAGCCTATCAAGGAGATCAGCAAGGGATTGGTTAAATTTAGGTATTTTAATGCTTAAAAATGCTTAAAACAGCAATATAAATGCTAGATGTCAGCCCTAAATTTGGGGTAAAAACATGCAATAAGTGTTAGATTTTGCTTCTTGTTGATCACTCCGTGTCAACCAACCTATAGCAGCATACATTTTTTTCAAAGCACTCCATCATGCTCAAGCAGTCAAGCAGTCAAATATCATCATTATCTTTCAGCGGTTTGTAAAGTCATGTAAACCCAAATTTTGTAGCCCTGTGGTCCTTTATTGTAAAAATGATTCTAGTATGATTATAAAGCCATGTAAAAACATCTAGGTAGCCTATGACCCTTAGCAAACAGTTTCCTCTAGGGAGTTTTTTACCCTCCACCAATTATTCGCGTTTCTGAACCCAAATAATTAGCAGAGTTTTTCTCCCATGCAACCCCCCAAAGCTAGAGTCGGGCTCTATGGTAACGTCTTAGGTGAGTCTTAGTGTTATCGAATCTATGTATAATTATCATATTAGATCATGTCTTGAATCTCGTAGAATTTGGTCAAGTTCAAGTGTCTATTTTATTAAAATTTCAAAATAGTCGAAAATTTAATAATTATTTGCATGTAAATTGTAAAATCAAATGTTTGTAAAAGTTGAAGGGGGTACAGTACTCAGAATTAGAACCTCTACGCCTCAAGTTTACGTTCAAACACCTTTTGAGGGTTGAAATTATGTTTTTCCCCTCAAATTATTTTTTATTTTTTATTTTTTGGCAAAAAAAAAGCAAAAAATTACCCAGAAAATAGTCAAAAATTAAAATTGAGAGAAAAAAATCTCTCCAAGTGGAAAAAAGAATTTTTGGAGAAGGTGGTATTTCCGAGGGAAGAATTAAATTTGACCAACTCAATTCCAAAGCAGAAAAACCCACAAGAAATTCGATGGAGACAAAAAAGAATTATTTTTCAAGAAAAATTATTTTCTAGGTCCAGTTGGTTGAAGAAAATTCGTGGGTCCAAAAGAAATTAAATTTTGAAGATCCTCCGTCAAGGTAGAAATCATTTCTTTGAGAAAAATTGAACTATGGACCAAGGTGGTCAAGTCAAAAGTGAATTTTTTACGAAAAAAGTTCAAAATAATATTTTTTGGACCAGGAAAAAAGGGGTTTATTATGGAATTCGAATTTCTTCATCCAGATCAAGGGACGGGATTTAATTTTGGCATGGATCAAGCAACTAGCAGTTGTTATTTTCCAGGATCAAATCAATATTGTGCAACTTCTTGGACCTAGTCATATCTAGAACTCTCAATTTTTCAATAAATTGAGTCGAGGCTTCTCATTGTAAACATCTTTGGATGGTGTAATTGGCTCTGGAAGCTCTGTAATTCTTTTTATTAATAAAGTAAAAAGTCATTGGGGGAAAAGCTATGTGGTATGTCTTCAACTATTCATGGTAAATTTATTCTGGTTTTGTGCTTGATTTTCTACTGAACTTTAAATGTTGTTATTTTCATATGCCTTTAGAATTTATCAGTGTACAGGTATCTTGCACAGTTATTTGGCTTGAGTAAGCATTGATGATTGGGCAGATCTATTGGTTATTTGTTAAACCCTTAGATTTCCCTTTTACTATGTGAATCATCCCATTTGGATCTAAAAAAAATTTCTAGCGTTTGTAGAAATATCTTTTGAATCAGATCTCAGGTACTTGGGGAAGTTTTAGCTGAACCAGCTAACTACTTGAGCATGAAAGCTAAAGAACCCATCATGGGACATCTCAAGGCTTGATCATAAGAACATTGTGAAGCGAGTTTCTTGTCTTTTACTCTACCAAGATCACCTATTTATAAAATTTATCTCATCTATTCTAATGTGCTTTGCATTAATAGTTCTGCTAATAAGAGCATAAACAAATTGTAAATTTTGTAAATAAACCCTCTAAGCCTTGTGTATATTTTCTTTCTTTTGTATATATGCTATACTAACCATTGTATATATTTCCATCAAGTTGTATATATTTGTTGGGTTTTTCTTGAAATCCTATTGCAGATCTGAGAAGAAGATTCAATTTGGTTTGGAGCTATCAAGATTTGAAGGAGATCAAATTTCTTGAATGCTGTCTAGCCTTTTTCTGAGAACCTTCTAGGGTTTTGAGGGCCTTTTCTTTCAAAACCGAATTATTTCCCAAGGGGCCTAATCAAATTTTTGGCAAGGTTTTCAGATCGGGAGAATTGGAAAAGAATTTTTGAGTTATTTCTCTAATATCCTCGTTTAAAATCTGACTTGGGTTGCTTGTGCAGCCTTACAGATTCGCTTTTTGATCTCATGTTTGATTTCAGGGCCTATTCTTGCGGGCTGCTAGCAATTTCTGCCATTCCAGACCCAGATGCAGGCTTAATTAGGCCTATCTCTTTGGCTGCAGGCCTATTTGGCCTTTTTCTCCTCTGCCGCAGGCTTATCTAGCCTTGCTAGGCTTAGCCGCAGCCCTAACTAGCCCTCCTTCCTTGGCTGCCGACTTTGTGAGGGTCCTATCCTTCTTTGAAGACTGACATTTGTGTTTTTGCAGGCTACAGTTATCTATCACAGGGTCTATTGCTTCATTCTTGAATCAGAGCATTGGGAAGGTGTCCCTAGGCCTAGCCGCAGGGCCTAAAGGCTTCATACAGCCTGGCTGGAAGGGTTTTTATTCACTGTCTCCAACCTCATTTGCTTCAAGGCTAACATTGCTGTGGTTGCAGGTCTTTTCTTCTCTCTAACAAGGATTTCATCACTCGTTTTTTGCGGAGTTTTCTTCCCCTATGCTCATTATTTGTCACATACTTTTCTTAAGGGCAAGTCTCAGCCCTTAAACCTTGTTTTTCTTGACTATAAACTTCCTACACGACTGCAAAATCTCACTTAATAATCAAAGGGTTTGACAATTGAAACTAATCATAAAAGGCTTGAAACAATTAGATCTATCACACTAAATTTACAGCTGATAATTTGACATTTTAGCCTTGCCTCCTTACCTGGCTGGGGGCTTCATTGACTTCTTTGCCTTGGCTGATAGGAATTTCAGAGGTCTCGTGTATATTTCACTGCTTATCTCCTGTGTTTGGGTATTACTGCTTTGATAGTTTTGAAGAGAATCTGTTATGCAATTGAATTGCTAAAATTTACCAAGACCACCTATTTCACACACTTCACCTATAACTTTGTTTCATCTTACATATAATTGGTTATTGTACGAGTTTGGATTGTGAGCTATTTACTTGCAAGCATTTCACTTTATTTCTTGTACTTATTTATTTCATTTACTTGCTCATATTGACATTTCCTTTGATATCATTATATTATATTTAAGCAACCTCTCTTTTAAGTACAAGTTCTATTTTCTTGCAAGCTCTATTTCATTTTGTTGCCCATATCTCAAAGTTGTATATAATATTTTATCTTGATCTACTAACACTTGTGCAGCTTCTCTATTATGTTTAACTTGTCGTAACTTGAAAGTTATATTTCATTGCAAGTATTGTGATTTTGTTTTGAGCATATATCTCTTGCAAGTTAACATTTACAAGGCACTGGTCTACTTACAATTTACCTTGCAGGATATCTTGTTAAATCCATCGATATATCTACATTGTTAATGTTTATATGCTCATAAACATTTGTACTTGCTAATCAATTCCATACTTTTCATGTTATCAAGTTATTTGAGTAGTGAAGGCTTTATTAATTAACATCATAATCTCCTAGAATTTGTTATCTTCACCAAGGTTTCCTTTTAGAAATCTTCCTTAGGGACCACCCCCCTTGGTTTAGTTAGGAGAGAACCTAAACAGAGAGAGTTGGGATCAGTTGACAGCTCCTTCTCCGAGCGTTGCCACAAAGAACACACCTTGTGGGGTTGAGGATTTTTCCCATTTGTCTTGGGTGTGCAAATCTGTGGACAACGAGACTCTTTGGAGTTAATTTACTCAGAAAACCATGACCACTGTTGGAGATGATTTCTGAAGGGATGTCAATCCTGATGACAGAGTATTTACTATTTAAATCACAGAGGAGGTTTCCATAATAACTAAATATTCACAGTGGTTGCCCTAACAACAAATTATTTACTATTTAGATTAGACCTTAATGAGTTTTGGCCTCTGGAGGCCATCTAGTTCCTAAATGTTTGTGTTATAAAATTATGTCTCAGTATATCAACTAGTGTCTTAGAACTTTATTATGTATCTCAGAACTTTTGGTTTATGTATCTCGATATGATTTTGCCCATTTGCATCCTTGCATGCAATATAAATGCACAAACTTGCATATTTGGTGTCCAATCGTTCATATTTATAGTTTAATTAGTTTTTGCCTCTTTCAGGTATTGTCTTACTTTCCAAGTTGACCAAGTTTCTTGACTGACTCTCATTCCAATCCAATTCCGAGTCAGACTACTTTGCTCATAACTAATAACCAGGGATCACTGCAACCCTGTAGACCTGTTTTAACCTTATATTGTCACCTGACAACCTGCCAAGCCTCACAAATAGCTGCTTCAGCTATGAAAGATGCTTCTAATGAATTTCATTAGCAGTGCTGAAATCCATTTCTTTGATTTGCATGCTTGAAAAAATTTAATTTTAGGGACTTTTGAGATGCCTATGAATTGCTTCATTTTGATTTTGATATTCACAATTTTTAGTTGTGTGCCTTTAGTAACTCACTAAATAAGAAGTAACAGAAATAACAAAAGAAGTTTCTTAGTTACCATATTCTGCTTAAAAAATAAAATAAAAATAAAAAATATGAAAATAAGTATGCAAAGAAGCTCCAACTATAAGCTATGTTTTGGAAAGAGACTAGAGTCATCTAAATTCTATTTCACATACCAACACCTGACAACATTTATATCAGAAATCAAATATCCATTAATCCAGCAACCAAAGTCATTAACACATCTGCCCTTCAAATATCATCATGGCATGCACTTTCCTAACCTCCGTATGAGATTGAATTCTTTCATGCATCAAATTTCATTTTGAAGCACCATAAATAAAAAAAGCTTTCAGTACAGTTGCAAGCAAGCATCACTGGAATGCCAATGGCTCTCAACAAAAGTCTCAAACAGGCTACTTATGATTTTCTCTCACTACCATGGAATACCATATACCAAAATCTCTACCACACAAAGTCAGGAAAACTACATAAAAAAGCTTCAAACCTCTGAGTCTCAATAGTAACGGAAGGAAGAGAAAAGTACATACTGGAATTACTGAGTAAAATCCATTTGGAATCTTGCAATTCAATATTCCAGTTTCCCAGAGCACCTGAGATGCAGCATGAGGAGGAACTTCTTCTTCGTCACTGCATCCAGGCACTCCAACTCCAATGATCTCATCGTGGGAGCACAAATCGATAGCCTGCATTTTCTCCTCTAAGTTTGGTGGTAACCATCTGTAATGAGATGCATCAGCCTCTGATGGTCCTGAATCTCCACCTGTCTCCTCCATCTCTTGATTACTATCAAATATAACTTCATTCCACCACACCTCTTACTCCATGCATAAGCACCTTATATTTGCAAGTATACATTACAAAAAAAATTAGCACATGCCACCTAAGAGCAGAGAATAGAAGGAAGAAAGGCCAAATGTGCATATAGATAATATTAACTTCTAATATACATCATGATGATTACTTTAATTTACCAAAGAAATAACAAAAAATTAAATCGACTCCCTATGAATAAAATAGGAGTAAGAAAACTAGGAAGTCACTGTATCAGAAGATGTCACTCTTTCAGACATCAAGTACATTTGAAATATGGTTTCCAGCATTAAAAATTAAATGTCAAAATAAAAAATTAAAGAAAAAAAATGTCACAAATAACATTGCATGATAAACAAAATTTGTAGTGTGCCAATCTAGTTACAACACAAGTTGTTTTCATTGTCAAGGATGCGAACTTCCATTTCTTTAGATCAATGTAACAGAAAACTCCTAGGTCAGGTTTACGGCCAGGAAACATCTGCAAAATATCCAGAGAAATTTCCTGATCCATTTTTGGCAACATTCACGCAATTTCCTGGATGTTTCCTCTGGTTGGTTTTTGGGGCGCTCTTGGCCATGGAAAACCCAGTCACATGTTTCTGCGAATCCCAGTGACCCAATGGTAGGGCAAAAACAGAATTGAAAAGCATCATTTTAAAATTACAAAAAAACACAA
The DNA here is from genome assembly GCA_000404065.3 of Pinus taeda. NCBI lineage: Eukaryota > Viridiplantae > Streptophyta > Pinopsida > Pinales > Pinaceae > Pinus > Pinus taeda. The sequence continues at coordinate 252,936 of APFE031025735.1, forward strand.
ATATGAAATATACAATGTTTCACTAAGTTTCCAAGACAGTGGGACCAAAAAACAGGAGAACATGTACAGACGTGTGGAGACAGTTACCATGGGGTATGTTACTTGCTCAGATGCACTTAGCAGAATAAGGAGGACTCCACAGCCCAATGGACAAGGCACCTACCAAATTTTTCCAAGACCAGCATTCAAGGCCACCTCTTTTGACTGTTGACAGAGCTGATTTGGAGCTTTGACCTTTGACTTGCTAGGGCTGCTACCGCTGCTGTTGACTTTGACCAGAATCGCAGACTTTGACTTTGGATCAGATTTGACTTTTGGGATCATCTCTTATTGGATATTGGTTAATTGAATGGATAGTCAAGGTTGTTGACCTTTGACTCATGGTTGATGAATTGGAACACTGTATCTCGCTATTGAACATTTGATGACAATCTAATAGAAGATTAATTTTGAAAGAGTTTTCCCCCTTGTGGGGTATTTCCCTGGTCTTTGACCAAATCTTGTGTTTGTAACTATTGCTCTTGGCTGTCTTCTATTGTGCATTGGATTTACTGTTCTATCTACAATTGCTTACTGTTACGGGAAAGTTGAATTAAATTGGATAAATTGATTGCTAATTGAAGAAGAATTGGAACAAGTGATTGTGTCAAGCATAGATCAAAACAAAATTATCATGGTATCAGAGCTGAGGTGAAGAGAAGCACAAGAAAACAAGAGACAAGCAATCACCTTTGAAGGAATCTATTTGGAAGAAGCTACTTGGTCAAGATGTCTACCTCATACTTCAAGGATGCAGAGAAGGTGAATGACTCATCCCTTTTTGCTGCTTGGAAGATCAAGTTGGAAGTAACCTTGGATGAAAATGATGTCTTGGAATATGTAGAAGGAAAGGTACCTGAGCCTCTGGAAAATGCTCATGTTGCTGCCAAGGTCAAGTATAAGAAAGGTGAAATCAAAGCCAAAAAATAATTATTGATTCTTTGAGAGATCATTTGCTTACTTACATTGGAAAATTGAAGAAATCCAAGGATATCTATGATAAGCTGGTTGGGTGTACGAGGTCAACAATTTGAATCACATTCTTTCCTTGAAAAATCAGATCAAGGACATCAAGATGAACAAGGGAAAGATTGTGCAATCATACTCCATGAGATTATCACAACTCAGGGATTAGTTGCTGACTGCTAGAGAATCTATGTCTAAAAGAGAGTTGGTACTCGTTACACTCCAAGGCCTTCCTCCCATTTGGGAGACATTCATTACTACTATATGCAACAATGACAAGTTCCCGTCATTTGATGAGATTGTTGGCAAGTGCACTCAAGAAGAAACCAGGATGATATCTAGAGGATAAATTCAAAAGCATGAAGAAGGAGAGCCCTTTGCATTTGCTTCTCAGGATAAGAAGAGGAAAGGAAAGGGAAGACCATCTAGTTCAAGAAAGCCTACCCCTGAATCAAAGGACTACAATCGAAGATGGAGAAGAATTGAATGCTTCACTTGCCACAGACATGGTCACTATGCCCGAGACCAATGTTGCACGAAGCGGGGATGAAATGGGGACGTTTTTTGGAAGCGGGGACACGGAAGCGTCATTTTCCAAAAATCTAGTAAGCGAAGCGTCTTACTATACTATATATTATATATATATATATATTTTAAAAAAACATCCAAAATACCAAATTGGTTGTAGAAGTCAGGAAAACATGCATATTTTTACATAAATCAAGATAGATATGGCATCCATTGTACATCAATGATTAATAATTCCAGCGTCAACCATCTACAATCTAGATTCCTCTTCTCTTGTCTAGCCTTTGCCTATACTTCAATTCTATAGGGATTTTGGTCAACATTGCCTAATTTTGATCAAACAGCTTAATCCAAGCTTTATAATATGGTAGAGAAAGCTTAACATGCCTAATCAATGATTTTGACTTGAGTGAAGGTTACATAATTGCTAAGGCCATGACAAAGGAGTTCAACAATCAATAACACCAACACTGGGGGGTACATATAGGGCTTGTTGCTCTTGATTAAATGCCAATCACATGCCCTCATAGATGATATAATCCAATGAAACACCACGATCCCATTGATCCTGAAAACTGTTAAGTCTGCTGAATTTTGAATGGGATATGAAATTCTATTTTCTCCATATGAAGTCTGATGAGGTTGGAACCACTCAAACATCCCGAGTCATTTCATGGTAATGTTAAAAATTTAAGTAAAAGGATGGAACTGAAAGATATGGAGAATGTCACTTTTACTTTAAGAATTTAACATTACCATTAGGGAGCACCTTGGGAGTATTTGAAAAGTGTAGTTCCTCACAAAATACTTCGAAATTTCCAAAAACAAAAAAAACCGCAGCGGAACCGTCCACCTTCTCTCGGATCCGCTCGCGATCCGCGGTGGATACACGCCCATACCTCCACAAATCCGCACCCGATCCTTTCTAGATCCGCGGATCGGGAAATAGGAGCCGCGATCGAGCAGTAGGAGACGCGGATCGGGGCCTCACGAATCCAATTTTGCAGGAACCGCCAAAAAAAAGACGATCCGCAGATCCGATTTTCCGATCCGCGGTTCCGCCGAAGGATCGGTGGCAAATCTGCCTTTGGATCCTTGGGGGGGACGGTTCCTGCAACACTGCCTGAGACTGTCCAGAAAAGAGAGATGCTCCAACTACAATCGTGGCTTCAACAAACATAGGTTTAACAATAGAAGAAGAAGAGATGCTCCTAATGATCATGAAGAAAGCCACCGTCCTCAAAAGAGATCAAGGAACTCATGATATGAAAATAATGCAGTTGCTACCCAATCTAAATATAGTTTTATTTCTACACTTGGTAGTTCTCCTCCAAATTGGTTTGATAGTTGGTTCGTAGATAGTGGGGCCTCTAAACACTTCTTTGGGTATCGTGAAGTCCTCTTGAACCTGGTTGAAAGGAAGACTAATCTGAAGATCATTCTTGGGGACAACTCTACTTATTCGGTAAAGGGTTTTGGTTTTGTTACAATTCATTTAGATTATGGGGAAATGGTACTACTTCATGATGTTATGTATGTACCAAGATTGAAGAAGAACCTTGCATCTATATCTGCCTTAGAAGACAAAGGGATGAGAGTTGCTTTCATAAGAGAAAAGATCCTCACCCGGCTTATGGAATATCGCATGAGGGATGCATTCACCTTTGGATCTAGAATTGAAGGACCCTATATAGTCAATGGATGACCATTGTGAGCAATAATACATGATAGCAATCATCAAAGTGGGCTATGGCACCAAAGGTTTGCTCATCTACACTATGGAGCTAAAGTAAGAAGGATGGTTTTTGGCACGCTTGAGGTTCAAACTAATCATGATGGAGTATGTCCAGGATGTGTCAGTGGAAAGAGGTCGCGGGGACCATTCCTTTCTAGCAAAAGCAGGGCTAGTGATATTCTACAACTCATACATTTTGATCTATGTGGACTCATGCTGGTAAAATCTCTGCGTGGCTATCTATATTATATAGTCTTTGTGGATGACTTCTCCCAAAAGACATGGATATTCTACTTGAAGTGTTAGTTTTTGGTAGTAACAGACAAGTGTTCTAGTCTCGATTTGTGTCTAAGAGACTAAGGAACACAAGATCTTTAAAACCCAGAAAAGGCTTCGCGAGATAATCTTGTGAAAAGCCTTAATTAAATTAATTAGCCATTATTTAAATTTTTCCTAAGTCTAACTTCGGAAAACTAGTTAATTAATGGGAATTAATTAAGGAAGATCGAGAACGCTTTAGAGACTCACACGGGTCGAGCCTAAGATTATCTTAGTCGTTGATGAGGATCTAATCATGGTCATTGAAGCTCCAGAGGGATTATAAGAGAAAGTCGGTGGGATGAAGATAGATATAGTGGTGAAGCAGTTAACACTAGAGGGGAGCGAGTTCTCGAGCTATCCAGTTGTAGAGACCCAGAAAGGAAGTGACTTCAAGCCGGAGAAGGAGAACATCAATGATTGAGGGAGCAACAGCAGAGGATTTTCCAATGCCGAAGAGTCAGCAGAAGGGAGGGCGAAATATTCTCCAAAGAAAGTTGTCCAGGGGGTGCGAGTTGGCCAGTCCACTTGAGCGAACTATTGGGAAGTGTTTGGATCAGTTGACGAAGGCCAAAAAGACATTCCGAAAGGAAAAGCGAATTTTTCTTGTGGCAAGAGGGGCTAGACAGCCTAGTTTGAAGCAGTTCCAACGGTCATACAAACTGCGCAGGTCAACAGTGCGAGCGAGCCAGAGAGAGGCAGAGTTATTTCGCGAAGGGAGAATTTTTCTCCTAATTCTTTTGGCGAGATTATTTGCTAGAGGATTTCCAGTTGGCATGCAGATATTGAACTCAAATTTTATTGCTGCATAATAATAAAATAAACCCTCATCTATTGCACCAATTTTCTCTTCGGGGTTTTTCCGGGGATGTTAGTCCATAAATATTGTTGTCCATTTTATTGTGTGTGCACTATTTTCTTAGCTTCCAATTTATTTTTCGCAACGTATTTTATTTTTGGTGAAGTTTGCAATTATGAGTTTATCGATATTTATCATAACAACAAATAAACCGCAGAATAGTTAGGAGATAAATTTCCAGTGATTGCAAACAAGAAATTTTCACATGGTATCAGAGCATTGAAGATCAAACGAGAGGCTCAAAGGCAAGAGGAAAAAAAAATTGTGCAGCTTCATAGGGAGATTTGTGCCAATTTCTCCCGATCTGCGCAGGCAGCTACAGGTGTGAATTGCAGAGGCAGTGAGGTTCGATTTCTAGTTTCAGGTGGAGGAAAAGTTTGAACAGCCTCAGAAGCAGAATTTGCAGGTAGTGGATTTGTCGAGCAGAGGGCTTCAATGAGCCGATTAGTGAGTCGCTAGGCAGATCTAGGCACAGAAGTTTTTGCAACGAGGGTTTCAGCTACAAATTCGTGTAGAGACCGGAAGAGAAAAGCAGACATAAATTATACCCAAGATGTCTTCAGTAGATTCTTCGAATTTCTCCAGTATGACCGCAAAGAGATTCAACATTCAGGAGGCTACAGATTTGTCTTCCAGATTGGAGGATGAATTCACTTTGATAGCTTGTCTCTCTAGCTCAACTTCATAAGGTGTCTGGTATATACACAGTGGACCATTATCTCATATGACAGGAGTTAGAGAATACTCTAGCCACAAGGAGGAGCAAATAGACTTCCAGATTCAGATGGGAAACAAAAATAAATGTACTCCAATCGAAGTAGGTACTATCGAGATTTAAAGGGAGTCAGGGGCAAGCACCAGTGTTACAGATGTGTTGCATGTGCCCGGCTTGGGTATGAACCTAATTTAAGTGTCCCAGCTACAAGATAAGGGATATGTGTTAGTTTATGTTGCATCAAATGTGTTCTAGCTACGAAATTTGGTGGAGAGACTAGAATACATGAGATCTCCAAAACCCAGAAATAGTTTCTGGAAATTCCACCTAGAAATGTTTTAATTAGATTATTAACCAGTTTTTAAATATTTCCTAAGTCTAAACTTAGGGAATATGGTTAATTAATTAGAATTAATTAAGTCAAGGTGTGAATCATCTAGAAGCTCGCACGGATCAACTCCAAGATGATTCTAGCCATTGATTAAGTTTTAATCTTGGTCATTAGTGCTCCAACAGTGGATTATAAGAGGAAGTCGATGGGAAATTGGAGAAGGCACACCAGAATACCAGCAGTTTGATTCCCTTGGCAGATCGATTTCCAGAGAGCAACAACAGTTGTCGAAGAGCTAGAGATCGAAGCAGAGACAGTGATCCATAGAAAAATTTTCAAATCCAGAGAGGCAATAGCAAGGGATCGAGTTATTCACAGTGAGGCAGTGCAGAGGACTATGCAGTTACTTCAAAGAAAAAATTCGATTTAGCTAGAGAGAAATTTGTTTTCAATTATAGAGGCCAGGCAAAAGGTCCAGAGTACCAGAGAAGTGATTTCCTCAGTAGAAACAGGCAAAACGACTTCATCAAAGGCAGTTCAGAGGCTAAACGTCATAGGGTCTGCACAAAGCAGCACAAAGACTAACGCAAAGGGTTTAGGAGGAGAAGTTTCGTAAGAGAAGTTGTGTCTAGATTGCTTGTGGAGGAAGGGCAATTCTCTCAAATAATCTTGCCTGGATTTTCTTGCTGTTTGGATTGCTAGTTGGGCATCCATAAATTGTACTCAGAATTTCACTGCTGCATAATAATAAAAACCCTCACTATTGCACCGGTTTTCCCACAATGGGATTTTGTGGGGACAATTGTCCAAAAATAACGATGTCATTTTTATCATGTGTGTGTGCTAGTAATTTCTCAATTTCCAGCACTATTATTTCTGCAGTATTTATTTGTAAACATTGCAGTGTGATTTATTTGATATTTGTCATAGCAGATAAATTGTTAAAATAATTAACAATTAGAAAAATAAAATCCAGTTGCTGCAATAGGATTCCAATTGTGGAATTTTCACATGTTATCAAAGCGTGAGTGATCAGTTGGGAAGCTCAGAAGTGGATGAAAGAATTTCGTTGTTCAGAGGGAGCAGCAGGCAGAAACTTTTAAAGGCAACACAATGCTCACACACGCAGGCCGAATTGTCGGGGAAAGAAGTACCTTTTCAGTTGCATGTTTGCAAAAAAGTCGAATTGCCCAGGGTAGTGATTCCAGCAGTCAGAGGGAGCAGATGCAACTTAGTTTTTCGTTGAACAGACTTTTGGTTGGATGCAGAGGGTTTTGCAATAGCAGAAACGACATCGAGTGGAAGAGAAAAGCACACACAGCAGAGGGAAAACTTCTCTCAGGGAACCTTAAGTAACTTCTCTCAGGGAACCTTAAGTCTCAAAAGTTCGATTTTTTCAAGGGACGTTGGCAGTAGCAGCTAGCAGACGTATGCATTCCAGAAGGGAGTGTGAGTAGCAAAGCAACAGCCATGCAGAAGGAAAGGGAGTTTTCGACAATTTTCGATATGGCCACAGTAGGGCTCAGAGATCAGGATAGGTTGGAGGGTTCCTCCAACTATGTCATCTAGAAGGCCAGGATGTCCTTCCTATTGGATGAATATGACCTGAAGCTCTACATAGACAGTGTTGTGGCAGTTCCCCAGAATGTGGATCAACTAAAAGAACACAGGGAGGAAATGGCAAAGGCAAAGCGGTTGATCCTAGATGGAGTCCGGGACAACTGCCATTGATGGAGCGCCTCAACCAACAGAGCTAGTGAGATTGGCACTGAACAGTGTCTCTGAGGAGTGGCAAGTTTTTGTCCAAAGTATATTAGGCAGCGACAAGCTACTAGAATGGGACAAGATGTGGTCAAATTTGGAGTAGGAGGAATTGAGTCTAGCTCTATTAAAGACATCCATCAGTGGCAGCAGTAGTAGCAGATCGAAGGTGGTGAAGGAGGAGGAGAATGTGGCCCTCGCATCAAAGGGTCCCAGTCAGGGACAAGGGGAACAGAGAAGGAAGAAGGACCTGTCAAAGGTCAAGTGCTTCAGATGTTGTGAGCTCGGTCACTACAGCACGCAGTGTCCTCTCAGGAAGAACAATAATTAGAAGATGTAGGACCAACAGGCAGCGTCAGTTAAGATCGACAAGTTGTCCTCCAAGTTGGAGGAAGACTTCGCAATGTTCGCAGCCATACCTCTAGGGGTGAGGTGGGGTGACTTGGAGTTGTAACCCCAAAAAGCTACAGAGATTGGGTAAGGTCCTTGAGGTGTATGGCCAAACATCAACAGCGCGACAGGGGGTGATACAGAGACAGGGTGTTGTGGTAAGATGTGTAGCACTAGTTAGAGAACACAGTGTCCGCTAAGAGAGAGTGTTAGTTTTTGTAGCATCGGATGTGTTCTTGCCACGAAATTTGTTGGAGAGGCTAGAATACATGACATCTTCAAAACTGAGAAATCGTTTCTAGCTAATCACAATTGATTAAGTCAAGGTGTGAATCATCTAGAAACTCACACAAATAGACTCCAAGATGATCCTAGCCACTGATTAAGTTTTAATCTTGGTCATTGGTGCTCCAGCAATGTATTATAAGAGGAAGTCGATGGTCACTTGGAGAAAACACACCAGAACACCATCAGTTCGATTCCCTTGGCAGATTGATTTCCAAAGAGCAGTAGCAATGGTCGGAGAGCCAAAGTTCGAAGCAGAGATAGTGATCCAGAGGAAGTTTTCCAGATCCGGAGAGACAGCAGGAAGGGGTCGAGTTATTCCCAATGAGGCAACACAGAGGACTGAGCAATTGCTTCAAAGAAACAATTCGATTTAGCTGGAGAGAAATTCGTTTTCAATTCCAGAGGTCGGGTAGAGGGTCCAAAGTGTTGGAGAAGCGATTTCCTCAACAGAGACATAAAGAAAGGCGTCATCAAAGGCAGTTCAAAGGCTAGACATCATAGGGTCTGCGCAGAGCAATGCAAAGACTGACGCAAAGGGTCCAAGAGGACGAGTTACTGAAGAGAAGTTGTATCGGGATTACTTGGCGAGGAAGGGTAATTCCCTTCGATAATTTTTCCCAGATTTTCTTGTTTGGATTGCCAATTGGGCATCCATAGATTGTACTCAAAATTTCACTACTGCATAATCATAAAAACCCTCACTACTACACCAGTTTTCCAACATTGGGTTTTTTCGGCGACAATTGTCAAAAAATAACAATGTCATTTTTATCGTGTGTGCTAGTATTTTCTTAGTTTTCAGCGCTATTATTTCCGCAGCATTTTATTTGTGAAGGTTGCAGTGTGATTTATTTGATATTTGTCGTAGCAGATAAATTGTTAAAATAATTAAGAATTAGAAAAATAAAATACAGTTGTTATAATAGGATTCCATTTGTGGAATTTTCACAATATGATGTTCACTTTGTAGGGAAGAAGGTGTTCATTAAACACCGAAACTGGAAGAAAGCAGATTGGAGATCATAGCAACAGATTGTACAAGTTGCAGCTCGATTCTCCAAAGGCACTAGTTAGCAATAGCAACAGTAATAGCAGTAACAATGGGAGAGACTTGAATGAGTTATGGCACAGGAGGTGGGACATTTACACCATGTAGCACTTAGGATGCTCAGGGAGACAGTTACAAATGTTCCAGAATTAAGCACAGAACACGATGATGTGTGTAGGGGGGTGTGTACTTGGGAAGTATGCTAAGGCAACATTCCCAAGAACATGACAATAGATCAGATGGTGTGTTTTACATCTTATACACTCGGATATTTGTGGCCCAATCTCTCAGACGGTACAAGTACTTCGTTACCTTCATCGATGACCATTCCAGGAAAACCTGGATTTATTTCTTGAAGACCAAATTGAAGTCTTCTGTCACTTCAGGGAATTCAAAGCTCTAGCAAAGAAAGCGACAAGAAAGAAGATCAAGGTGCTTCGCTCAGATAACATAGGAGAGTACATTGCTAGTGACTTCAAGGATTTCTATGTGAAGGAGGGCATCAGAAGGGAGTGGACAGCTCCATGCAACCCACAGCAGAATGGGGTAGTGAAGTGAAAACAAGTCGATAGTTGGGGTTGCAAAGGCTATGTTATATGACCAAGACTTACCCAAGTTTCTATGGGCAGAGGCATGTAACACCGTTGTGTATATACAAAATAGAGTTCCTCATAGGGAATTGGGGAATATAACACTAGAAGTCTTCTCAGTGAAGAATCCAGAAGTAAGTCACTTCAGGATCTTTGGCAGCGTTGCTTACTGCCATGTCCCAGATGAAAAACGCACTAAGTTGGATCAAATTGCAGAGAAGGGGATCTTTGCAAGGTATAACGAAACCTTGAAGGCATACAGGATCTATATTCCTAGTAGTAGGAAGATTATCGTAAGATGGGACGCAAAGTTCATGGAGCATAGAGCCTTCAAGAGATCTCGCAAGTTGCCAGCAGATGATCAGATAAGCCAGTAGAAGCGCCATTGGTCCCGCAGCAGGGCAACCGCATGGACAGTCACAAGGATCTAGTACAGTCACTAGCACTAACACGACCTCGGGAGCAAGAGATCTTGTAAGTTCGCAACAGACGGAGCAGCAAAGGTAGGATGAGGAGTTGGTTGATCCTCCAACCACTAGTGGTTGAACCAGCAGAGAAGTTTGTCAGATGTTGAGGGACGCAGACGAGTTCATAGGAGTTCCTAAGACAAACAAGAGAGAACACAGGCAGACAGATAGGTACCAAGCATTGATGGCACAGGTTGTTGAACGTTCCAGCTATCAAGAGGCCACAAAGCATCAGGAGTGGGTAGATGCGATGGTGGAGGAGTACAACTCCATCATGACAAACGATGTTTGGGAGGTAGTGTCGAGATGTGTCGATAGGTCAATTGTGGACTCTTGGTGGATCTATAAGATCAAGTACGTTGCAGATGGCAGCGTGGATGTAACAACCTCAGGGTAAAAGTTCATGTAATAAAGTTAATAAAGGAAAAAATACGACCAAGGTCATGGGACATGTATTCCAAGTTGAATGTTGGGTAAAACATCCTAGTGGGTGTTCATTTGGTTTATTATGGTTAAGAGGAAATTCCCAAAGGTATTCACAAAGGCTTTGAAAAGACAAAGAGGCATTAATTGGCATTTTATTTATGAAAATAAAGGAAAATAGGAGAAAAGGGAGGTGAAAGGTCACAGGTTTCATGTGAGGAGGAAAATTAAGGAAAATGAATAAAATAGAGACCTTAATGATAAAAAGACTTATGAGGATCATTTCAAAGCTTTTGGTTGGTTTAGCTTTTGTCAACACAATTTTGGAGCTCTCGCTCTATTCTCTTTCTCTATCATACTCTTCCACACTTAGAGCATTCTTAGAGCACTCTAGCATTTGAGTAAGGAAGGCAAAGAAAGGACAAGAAGGCAACGAAAAGCAAGGATCAAGCAAAGAAGAGTTAGATCAAGTAGCTACAGCAGGATTACTTTGCAGGTATCGAGTTGCATGTATGATTCTCTTGCTACTTTTGGCATGCATGACACATGCATGTTAGTATTTGGTTCTCTTGTTGTCATTGGCATGGGTTTTGCCAGGTGTGACAATGGTTTCAGCCTTGCCTTGCCATTCTTGGATAGCTATGGTGTGATGGGGTTCTTTCATTTGTTGAGCTTTGGATTGTCAGATGGTTTTGGAGCCGGGTGAGGTGGTCTCAGGAAAACTCCCAAGGGCCTAGGAATCCTTTGACTGGTAATGGTGGGATTGCGGTAAGGCCTGAGGGTGGAGACAGGAAAATTCCTCAAGGCATTGGTGAAGAAATCGAAAGGCATCCAAGCTTGTTTAGGGGCAAGTGATCCCTTGACCAATGTTGGTAAGATTACAGAAAATCTTAGGAGTGTATGTTTTTGTTTGGACCTAGGAATCCCTTGACCGGTAATGGCGAGATTGTGGTAAAGCCTGGTTGTGTAGGTGCTTGTTTCGAGCATAGGAGTCCCTTGACCAATTTTGGCAAGATTGCAGTAAATCCTGAGGAAGCCCTAGTTGTTTTGTTCTGACTCCCACATTCATGATTGGAATATGGCACGGCGGTGATTGGTTGAAAGAAAGATTTGGTTAAGCCCAATCTATGGTCGAGTGGTACGTGGAAGTCTCATTAAGTTTTGGGCAGTGGTTTGGAGACAAGCCCTAAAGAAGTGGCTCAGATTCCGGGGTCACATGTTCAGAACTGGCAATTCTAGACTACAGTCGTTTGGAGTAAGAGGCTTACAGTCGTTGGGTTGCCTTGCTATGCAAGAAACTAGGAATCCATATCACTCAAAAAGCAATTTAACTCAAGGTTATGGCACCTGGAGTGGTTGTTTGGCTCTTGGGGGTCTTGTAGCTCTTAAGGAAGTTCAGTAAAGTTTCAGGTTGTCGATTCCACTTCCTTAATTGTACTTAGAAGGTTGAGTCATGTCATATTAGCCGTCAACTTATGTTTACTCTGGCAGACCGCTGAAAGTGGGTAAATGTGGGAGGGGAGGTTACAATGGAGAATTACAAGGCTAGGTTCATGGGAAGGGGGTATGCACAGAAATTTTTACTTAAATTTCTAACATTACCATGAAATGACTCAGGATGTTTGAGAGTGGTTCCAACCTCATTAGATTTCATATGGAGAAAGTAGAACTTTAGATCTCACTCAAAATCCAGCGGACTTTTGAGTTTTTCAAGATTTCAGGATTGGGAGGATTGCAATGTTTCCATTGGATTTTGTCATACACTAGAGTATGGAACTCGTATTTAATGAAGAGCTCCAATCCCACTATGTACCTTGATGTTAGTGACATTGGTTGTCGAACTCCTCTGTCATAACCCAACTAAAAATGTACTCATCACTCAAACAAAATCTTGACTTGACATTCTACATTTTTTCTATCTTATGTTAATGCTTAGAGGGTAATATTAATGACAAAGATCCCAAGATAGGCAATGATTTATAAGATATGTAGGTATTTGTTGTAGCAAGATTTTTTTGGATGTTAGAGACCATCTAGAGCCTATTGGTTGATGTATTTTCGGTTCAAAGATTGATTGCACTCGATGTTATTTTGGTTATGTGCACCTTTACATGTTATTCACCAAGGGGGTCTCGTACACCAATTTGGTGTTTGGCTTGGTCGTGACCTTAAAATTAGATAGTAATAATAATATATAAATCAAAACTTGTAACTTGTGGACTTGTGGTTGATGAAGATTGTAACTACTAGATGATTGATGCTATATGGTTTAATCCATGCTTTTATGTTTTTTATAAGTAATTCATCATTATACATGCTTTCTCAAAAATTAGACATTTCTTGTGGCGACAAGAGGCCCAAGCATTAGCAATAGATAATATATATACTTGTCTTTTCTAGTTTCTAGTAGTTTTTATAATTTTTGCCTCTTTCATATTTTTTATGATATTTTTTGTAAATAGCTATGACAATTTAAGTTTGAAGTTGGCAATTATACTCATTGGTAATGAATTATGAATATGATGCTTCGTAAAAGTTGAAAGTTGAAACATTTCTTTCCATGTTAGATATTCTTTGTTATCATTTGGTTACTTTGTAATGGTAATGGTTACAAGTACAAGTTACAACTTTAGTGATCAATGATGATAAATGTTATATATTGAATTTTGAAAGCTTGAAACTTTAAGATGGATGAATCATGAGACTCGATATGTTGTATGTTAGTAACTTGTGGACGTGGTTAATGAAGATTATAACTTCTAGATGATTGATGTTATATGGTTCAATCCATGTTTTTATGATTTTTATATATAGTTCTTCATTCTACATGATTTTGTTGACATATATGCATCAAAATATATAAAAATATATATTATATAACAATTCGCTCCCGAACCAGGAGCTTTTGAAAATGTCACTCCCCGCTCCCACTCCCAAGCAACCTTGAGATGGAGGTCCAAACATCATTCTTGAACGGGGTGATAGAGGTGGAGGTATACATCGAACAGCCAGAGGGATTCGAGACACATGAGCAGGACACACATGTGTGCAAACTAAAGAGAGCACTATATGGGCTCAAACAAGCTCCAGGGCATAGTATGGTCGGATTGACAACTGTGAAAATTTCAACTACTTAAATCCTATTGCACCAACTGGAATTATTTCTTCTAACTATTAATTAAATTAGCATTTTATTGCTACGGCAACAACAAAATACACACACTGCAATCTTCACAAAAATACTGCGGAAAGTAATAGAGCTGAAAACTAAGAAATATGCTAGCACACACACATAAAAATTGACCCACTTATTTTTGGACAAATGTCCCCGAAAAAACACAACTTGGATAAACCGGTGCAGCAGCTAAGGGTTCTAATTATTAAGCAACAGTGAAATAATCCGAGTACAATCTAGATGTCAAAAACTGGAAATCCTGAAGAGAAAATACTACCAAAAATCTAGTGAGGAATTTTTCCTCACCCCACAAGCAATTCGGGCTCTAACTAGTTAGTCGTACAACCAACTCTGCGCAGGCCTACGTCACCCTAGCACAGTCCCTTCCACGCTCTGCCTGAATAAACTGCCAAACAAGTCGTCCCGCATACTATTGACTGGGAAACTCTCTCTCCAGCACTAGAAAATCTTCCCGGCCTCTGGAACTGAAAACTAGTTTCTCCAACAAAATTGAACTGCCTCTTAGAGGCCTTTGCGCAGCCCTTGTGCAGACTCTCTATGGCTATCTCTGCCTCTCTGCAGAGTACTCACCGGTTCTGTAAAATCTTCCTCCAACCTCAATATCTTTGCCCCTCCCTATCTCTTCTTCCCTTCTCTAGCTCGATCTCTTTCGGCAACTATTGTTGCTCTCTGGAAAACGAACTACCCAAGGAAATCGATCTTCTTACCCACCATTTTGTGGGTGATATCCCTAGGAGAAAAAAAAATCCAAGATGGTCCTCAACTGGCAGCCCCATGCAGCCACCAACTAGCTCGTTATGCCATTTCTCCACCACCTGAGCCAGCCATGTGGTCCCTCACCCATCTGTCATGATCGTATGTTTGAAGGTGGACCTCCCGAACATAAAGGTATGTCGTGTCATTTGGTAATTGAGTGTTATGGTTCGCTTATCATGGATACTTTTGGGCATGGATTAATGGGGAGATACGGCGGAAAGAGAGGGATAGGTTTGTTCTCTTGTCCCCTAGACCTCTTTTGGATGTTAACCTTGGACCCTAGTCCTGTGGAATCTCTTTTATTGACCTTTCGGATTTAGGGATGGTAATACATAGGAAACCATAATTTTGGTTGTGTGGTCCCACTCCCTCATCCACATATGTCACTCCCATTCCACTCATTATAACCCCATTCGTCATTTCTCACACATGGGTCCACATTCCTTCACTAGGTCCACATAGGGTTAGCCTTCCCCCTCTCCTTGCCCACACCTTGGGTCGGGCTTGGAATGATGCACCAGAGCTTGATGTAGCTAAAAAGAAAAGTAAAAGCATAATTTGTCACATTCAACAGGAAGATTTACTACAAAATACAAAAGATGGCCAGGACAAACACATTTAGCACGTGGGCAAAAGCCAACACATGAGCTCTACCCCATCATCATGGCCATCACCCTAGTTCCTATAGGCCCTAGATGAACCTCCTTTACAATTCAGGAACCCATGATTGTCCCAACCCCTGGTAGGCAACGAAGAACCCTACCTTAAAGGGGATATCCACTGCTATATCTTACACATCATGCTCTTCTCCCTTGAGCCCCAAGTAGTTGATTAAAGAAAAATCATAAAAGGGAAAAGGCATATAAAGAAGGGTGGAAAAATCAAGGATGAGACACTTCATGTGCCACGATTGCTCCCTCCTATACATTATATACCCAAGTGTGGGCTTCCCCTTTACTAGCTACCCTTGTACCCCAGCATGTGGCCCAGGGCTTCCCCTTTAACTCCCTACTCCATTCATCTCTTTATCACATGCCACCACACTTTAAAGGATGTACCTTGGAAATACTATCCCCTTTAAAAGCAGAAGCCACCTAATAGGATACTTGGTTAACCCCATTTGTAGCTTAGAGACATTGGCTCGTGCCAAAGCCCACTATGGAAGGGCATGCCATTACAAAGTGCCCACCTATTGTCCATGGTTTTTAAGCTCTTTTACTCGATTTCATTCGATGACTTGTTGTACAGAAAGGTTAGGGGGCACATTGGATCTTATTTAGGTTTTGTAGATGGTCTCCATTTTGGGTTTGACCTCCCTATACGAGGTCCTAACCCTCCAAAGGGCTACATTAGCCCACTATGGAAGGGCATGCCATTATGAAGTGCCCACCTATTGTCCATGGTTTTTAAGCTCTTTTACTCGATTTCCTTCAATGGCTTGTTGTAATGGAAGGCTAGGGGGCACATTGGATCTTATTCGGGTTTTGTAGATGGTCTCCATTTTGGGTTTGACCTCCCTATACGAGGTCCTAACCCTCCAAAGGGCTACATTGGCACATGTAGGGTGTGTGTTGAGAGCCACGAGCCTCCACAACAGTAGATAGCACTCCATGGATCCCCAAAGATGTTCATAGATTGCTCGAGATTCACCTATTGGAGGAGGAAGATGCACCTAGTTCACCATGCCCAGTGGACCCCACAATTGTACCATGCACTTGGCAAATGACCCAAGATTTGTATGCTGATGTGGCATCACTTACACCATCATATGAGCCCTTACGGATGGTCTACAAGCATCTTCGACCTACTTGGACACCCATGAGGTTACTTGTGTGCCCTCACACCCAATGGGAGCACCACAAGTTTGTTATTTGGAGAACAAGGGGCCAACCCCTTGTCGACTACTTTTGGGAATCCTATTCATCATTGTCCACAATCTAGCAATCCAAATACTTCGAATTTTGGTCCACAACTGCGTTGGAGTTTACTTTAGAGGCCCTCCAAATTTGAAGCAAATCCGATGATGGTATCTTGAGATATTGCAAGCCCTAGCTCGAGGACCGTTTCTTGCCCTAGGTTTCCCTTGGCTACTGACCTCATTGGGATTATTGTATCAAATTCAAAGAAAATTTCTCCTTTAATCCCCTTCTCGCCCCCTCGATTAGGCCAAGCACATCCTTAGTTGATAAATTCCATCCCCTTGACCTAATTATGGGCCCACTTGGTCCCATGTGGTCCCACAACCTTTTGAAGATAATTCCACGAAGACCACTTGGTATCCATGTTTCGACAAGGATCTTAGGGTCTAGGAATCTCCTTGATAAGTCATATACTCAAACCCTAGCCCTTGGGATTCTCCCAAGCCCTTCTTAGAGAGCCTTTTATCTTGCTTTCCAAGCAAGCTAGCCATATATTTGAGCCTCTCTTGTAAATAGGTTTCTAGGATCACCTTTCACCCTATCATTGATCCATTCGTCTTCGTGGTCCTCATTATACCAAGTCTCTTCCCATTGGTGAAAGTTTGTAAAGAGCAAGGAGCCTTAATTGAGGTGATAGTGGGCTATCACTCCATTGCTGCCCTTGACCTAGTAGTTGCCTTATAGGACCCCCTCCCTGGGCCTCTACTAGTTTGAGAGAGTAACATTTATGGCGCCATTGTCGGGGACACGAAACGTGTGTTTTATTCTCTATATGACCTATTTACATATCATTATTGGTGACTCCATTAGAGGAACAAAGGCCTAGTTCTTCATTAAGCTTTAAATTTAATGCTTGTAGGGTGAAGCAAGCATCAATCAAGGCACTTTAATTCACCCTGGCGACTCCATTTTAATCCTAATATGCAAGATCATAGAAAATGGACTATAGTAAAAGAGAGATTAATCTTGGTTCTGCATTTGCAAAACTCACTAACCAAGACATTCAAGAACTGCAAAAGAATGGGAATAAATATGTCGAATCTTTATCAAAATGTATTGGAAGGTATGGATATGGAACTCATGCTCGGGTTTTATAAATCACAAGTGCAACTCGACATAAATAGGGATTTCTATGAGGGGGGTCCTAGTCACCTCTTTGACCTTGCTCGCCTAACCTATGCTTTGAATATTCTGACTGACCTAATTAATGATAAATGTTATAGTAACCCGCAAAGTCCCACAATGGGTAATCAATTAGATGATATTAAAGAAAGCTCAAGTGTCAGGTGGGATGATGAGCAAATGTCAGTTATAGAATTGAAAGAATATGGCGGTGAGAAGAGGAACATCTCCTCTAATGATGAAGAGTTGGATCCTCTAAGCCTCCAAATCACACTAGAAAGAATGGATGAATATAGTAGGTCATGCAAGCGATTAGTAAGGGAATGCAATTCTAATGAACTATTCCTTTGTTTGCACGAAGAAGAGGTGAAGCTTCATAAGATGAAACAAATACCATGGCAGTGGTTCTTCAAGAGAAGAGGGAAGAAAAGACGTCCCGCTTGTCAACCAACCAAGATGAAGATACCCTTGAGGATCTGTCTGATGAGCAAGAAGATGAGTCCTTGTTGGGTCCACATGATGAACGGGATGATTTTGACAACACGTGTATTGGGGGTGATGAGGCCATGGAATGTATAGTTGAGGCTGACCTTAGCTTTCTTAAGGATATCACTCCTGATAACTCTCCTCTTGAGAACCTTCAGGAAGGTGATCCCATGAGCTCCTTGAAAGATGACATTGGAGATTATTTCCGCATTGAAAAAAAGAAATGTGAAATTGTTGGGCCTCAATTTGATTGTGCTCCCATTTATGATACCGACAAAGAGGATGAGGTTGTGAGTATTTTTCCCTTTTTCCCAAGCATTACTTCTGATGACATATCCATCAATACCTCTAGGAAGGAGAATTTTTATTTTCCCTTGCATGAAGAAGGACAGTTAGAAATAATTGATTCTCCTTTTAAGGATAACCTGACCTTTAATGCTTATAATGGGGAAAGCAATAAGTTTCCTACCTACCTTCCCTATGATTCGAAGATCTGAAAATTGGCAACTAAGGCCAAATTCCACTTTGAACAACGCCTTTGGGAAAGATAATTGTAGCATTAAATTCCCCTTTTCAAGAGGACCGCAATCGATTTAAAGTCGTCAAATTTGGACAAGTAGAAGTGGGATTTAGAATTTATTCTTCCACACGAAAAATATCAAGGTCAGCCTTATCTCTAAGTCGGCTCAATAAGTCCAAAAGACACGTCTCTTCAACCCCATCAACTAGTATATATGGAGGTGCCCTCAACCTCATTTAATGCATCCATTTCTCATTTTGTTCTCTCTAAATTGGGTCGCAGAAAAGGAAGACCTCCAATGAAGGTATCAAGGGCAAGTTTGTGATCTCTTTAGCCTTCTTCATGAGCCAAGTTCCTCAAGCAGGAGGCAAAGGTTGTTTAGACAAAGTCTGGGCTAGTATAATCTGTGTTTGAAGGGCTATCTTGGACAGTGTCTATTTCCATTGCAGGTCGCAGTCTTTTAATTAAGAGTACAAGAGTTAATCATATGTATCTGAAGCCTAAATGTTATCATAGCTTGGACTGAACCTACAACGAGGAGCAAAGTATTTTGAAGATATTCTCATGGGTCTGCTACTATAAGTTAGGGTTGATTTGAGCCCTAACCAGTACTGAAATTCTGCCAAGATTCAAACTGTCTTGGGAGTTTTATCTTCAACTCAATAGGCCACATTTATTGATCCAGGTTCGAGTCATCCTTGTAGTTGCTTTGATTATCATTGATCTCTGGTTAGGGCTGAAGACTGAAGTGGAGATTTGTTTGGGCTATCTACTTTGTATTTGGACAATATAATTTGACTATGATTGTACTCTCTCTTTCTCCTTCTCTAAACATTTGATATTTATAATAAAGAAGATCAATCAAGGGTTTTCCCCATCTTGGGGTTTTTCCCTGGCTTGAGCCATATCCATGTGTACTCTTGTCTTGGCTTGTCTTATGCATCTTTTGTCTATGTTATTTCTTCAGTTACTGTCACGATAATAATGTCTTATGTGATTGGTAATGGAAAATTTGGGCTAATATGGATTGATGAGGTCACTGTCCTATGCAAAGAACATGTTAACCAAAAATTAGCATGGGAGTATATTCAAATCACTTGAGCCTCTAGAGTTAGATTTTCAAGATCCCGTTGAAACTTCACCTTGCCCTTTGCCCTTTTTTGTTGTTAGTCATCTTGAGTCTTCTTCGAGAGATTCCCTCACCCCTTGTCATATGATCTCAAGTGACCATGAGCCCTTTCCCCCTTCCGACTATAGTATCGAGGAAGAGCCCCTCATTGATTATACTTTACCTCCTTGGAAACACCCTCAGGGTTTTGATCACTCCAAGACCTCCCCTCTCTGACGCGACCATCACATTGAGCAACCTATTTGTTGCACTCCTTCTTTCCCTCACCTTTCGTTTCCCTCTCATCACAACCTTGTGACATCTTCAAAGCACAATATTATGAGCAATGATTGTGATAAGAGGTTCTTAAGGATAATCATTCATTCCGCCATTGTGTACATAGAGTGGAAGCTCCACATTTCTAGATTGACACGTGTTCCTTCTCTTAGGGATTCGTCATACCTCACATGGAAACCATATTTTCCCAGCTCCCGCCTGCAGCGTCCTCCATGTGTATGAGTTTGCATTCGCTTTGGGATTTGTTGCATGAGTAATCATGTAGGCAAGCATATTTATATTGATTTGATGATATGTTGGTTGCATTGGCTTTATGATTACACTTAATATTAGCTTCGTCGTATGCGTGTTAGGGTAGGATGCATTGCATGCTCATTTTACATTAGAACTAATGTCATATGATATTTCTCATGATAGATTAGTGCATCTAGACTTAAAAACTGCATTTGAAAAATACATCTACGAGTCCATTTTATGGGTCTAATCCGTGTGATCATGAAATGCCGCAAAATCATGTTGCCTCGTGTTTTCATCTATTATATGTGCAGGTAACAAGTCTACGGTAACCAAGAGATTGTTGGAGTTCTCGTGATCTATTGTTCGAGCATCTTTGTCAACTTTTCCGAGAGATCACATCCCAGTTGGAGCCAGATGTTACCCACCATTTTGTGAGTGGTATTCCTAGGAGAAAACAAATCCAAGATGGTCCTCAACCGGCAACCAACAGCCCCTTGCAGCCACCAAAACTAGCTTGTTGTGCCATTTCTCTGCCACCTGAGCCAGCCATGTGGTCCCTCACCCATCTGTCATTATCGTATGTTTGAATGTGGGCCTCCCGAACCTAAAGGTATGTCGTGTCATTTGGTAATTAAGTGTTGTAGTTTGCTTATCATGGATAATTCTAGGCATGGATTAATGGGGGGATTCGACGGGAAGAGTAGGCTAGGTCTATGCTCTTGTCCCCTAGACCTCTTTAGGATGTTAACCTTGAACTCCAGTCCTGTGGGATCTTTTTTACTGACCTTTGAGCTTTAGGGATGGTACTACATGGGAAACCCTAATTTTGGTTGCGTGGTCCCGCTCCCTCATCCACATATATCACTCCCCTTCCATTCATTATAACCACATTCGTCATTTCTCCCACCGAGGTCCATATTCCTCCATTGGGTCTACATAGGGTTAGCCTTCCCCCTTCCCTTGCCCACACCTTGGGTCAGGCCTAAAATGATGTCCAGGAGGTTGATGCGACCGAAAAGACAAGTAAAAGCATAATTGGCCACATTCAACAGGAAGATGTACTACAAAATGAAAAAGATGTTCAGGACACACATTTAGTATGTTGGCAAAAGCCAATACATGAGCTCTACCCCATCCTCATGGTCATCGCCTTGGTTTCTATAGGCCCTAGATGAGCTTCCTTTACCATTCAGGAACCCATGATTGTCCCAACCCCTAGTAGGCAATGAATCGTCCTACCTTAAAGGGGGTATCCACTGCTATATCTTACACATCGTGCTCTTATCCCTTGAGCCCTGAGTAGTTGATTAGAGAAAAATTATAAAAGGCAAAAGGCATATAAAGAAGGGTGTAAAAATCAAGGCTAGAGAAGCTCATGTGCCACAATTGCTCCCTTCTATACATTATATACCCAAGTGTAGGCTTCCCTTTTACTCGCTACCCTTGTACCCCAACATGTGGCCCAGGGTTTCCCCTTTCACTCCTTACTCCATTCATCTCTTTATCACATGCCACCACCCTTTAAAGGATGTACCTTGGACATATTATCCCCTTTAAAAGTAGAAGCCACCTAATAGGATACTTGGTTAACCCCATTTTTAGCTTAGAGACATTAGCACATGCCAAAGCCCACTATGGAAGGGCATGCCATTATGAAGTGCCCACCCGTTGTCCATGATTTGTTAGCTCTTTTACTCAATTACCTTTGATGACTTGTTGTACTGGAAGGCTAGGGGACGCATTGGATATTATGCAAGATTACAGATGATCTCAATTTTGGGTTTGGTCTCCCTATATGGGGACCTAATCCTCCAGAGGGCTACATTGACACATGTAGGGTGTGTATCGAGAACCATGGGCCTCCACAGCAGTAGTCAACACTCCATGGATCCCCAAAGATGTTCAGAGATTGCTCAAGATTCACCTATTCGAAGAGGAAGATGCACCTGGTTCACCATGCCCAGCCAGCCCCACACTGTACCATGCACTTAGCAAACTACCCATGACTTGTATGTTGATGTGGCATCACATACACCATCATCTGAGCCCTTACGGATGGTCTACAAGCATCTTCGACCTACTTGGAGACCCCTGAGGTTACTTGTGTGCCCTCACACCCATTGGGAGCACCACAGGTTTATTAATTAGAGAACAAGGGACCAACCCCTTGTCCACTACTTTTGGGAGTCCTATTCATCATTGTCTCACTTATGGACTTCATCAGGCTTCTTAGAAGGCCCAACGACATGTATCGTGGATCATTCGACCTCTTGAGAGGCTTATTCTTTTATTTATGAGCTATAGTTTCGTGGGCTTGTCACTAAAAGTAAGTTATTTTGCACATTATTTTTATTTTAGGGGCTAATGTAGGCCTAATTAGCTAAATTGAACTCATTAGAAGTGTATAAATAGAAGTGATGAGGGTTCATTTTAGCATCGTCACATTGATTGGATCTTATCTACTTGTGAAATTTTCGTTATCTTTTGAGGATGAGATATATGGGATGAATGGATGAATTTCGATGTTTGGTTAATCTTCTTTGTCTAGGAGCTTCTGTGATTGGCATATCTTGGTGATTTGATATATTCTTCTTACATGTAAGTACCATGTTAATGCTATTTTGATTCTTTATGTTTTACATTCATGATATTGGGATTTTCGTATTCTAGGGTTAATTTGTTGTTTTTCTTAAGAACGAAATTATGGAAATTGAATCTCTAAATAGTGATATATCATGTATGGGCCATGTTTGAATAAAATAATGTTCCTAGAGACACTTTGTGTTGATAAGTCACCGAATATTGAACGAAGTATAAATACCTTGAAGCTCCTTCCATTAAGCCCTAATGCCCAACAAAGTTGCTTTTTAGGCGTCCTTGACAAGTGGAAATAAATTCAGATTCTTGATCTTCCATGGCTCCATCCCTCCAAAAGGATTAGGCATTGGTCCTCCATAGGTGAACACCTCAAAGCATATATTTTTTTACACCACCTCTCCTTCTTTCTAGGCCTAGCCTACATATATCACCTAGGGCATCACTTACCTCACAATCTAGCCATCCAAATACTTTGATTTTAGGTCCACAACAGCATTGGTGTTTGCTCTAGAGGCCCGCCAAATTTGAAGCAAATCTGACGGTGGGATCTCAAGATATTGCAAACCCTAGCACAAGGATCATTTCGTGCCCTAGATTTCCTTTGGCTAGTGACCTCATTGGGATTATTGCATCAAATTCAAAGAAAAATTCTCCTTTAATCCCTTTCTCCCCCTCTCAATTAGGTCAAGCACACCCTTGGTTGATAAATTCCATCCCCTTTACCTAATTCTAAGTCCACTTGGTCTCGTGTGGTCCCACAACCTTTTGAAGATAATTCCACAAAGACCACTTGGTATCCAAGTTTCCACAAGGATCTTAGGGTCTAGGAATCTCATTGATAAGTCATACACTCAAACCCTAGCCCTTTGGATTCTCCCAAGCCCTTCCTAGAGAGCCTCTCATCTTGCTTTCAAAGCAAGCTAGCCATATATTTGTGCCTCTATTGTGAATAGGTTTCTAGGATCACCTTTCACCCTATCATTGATCCATTCATCTTCATGATCCTCATTATATCAGATCTCCTCCCATCATTGAAAGTTCGTAAAGAGCAAGGAGCCTTGTTGAGGTGACAATGGGCTATCACTCCATTGTTGCCCTTGAGCTAGTAGGGGTCTAGTTGCCCTATAGGACCCCTACTAGTTTGAATAGTAACAGATCTCAAGTGTATGTTCTCCATATACCCATCGACTTCATCTTATAATCTTTTGTTGGGACTCCAACAGCCAAGATCAAAACTTAATCAAAGGTTAAGATTACTTCCTAGTCAATCTGTGTGACTTTCTATATGATTCACACATTTCTCAATTAATATTGATTAATTAACCCATTTTCTAAGTTTAGACTTCGAAAATTTTCAAAAATAGGCTAGTAATCTAATTGAGACACTTCTAGTTGAAATTTCCAAAAATGATTTATGGGTTATGGAGAACTCCTGTGTTTTAGCCTCTCCACAAAGTTTCAAGACTAGAAAACCTCTGATGCTACAAAAACTAACGCTCCCTCTTAGCGAGGAAGGTCTTCTTGTGTTGCACTACTGCTACAACACCTTGTCTTTTTATCACCCTCTGTATGTTGTTGATATCTGGCCACTGTGACTGCCTGCTACCGCCCACCAGCCACTGCACAACGCTGATGCTACATCTGTGTCGTCGCTGACACTGCCAACTCTGCATCTACACTGCAACTCCCCCTCATTTGTTATTGTTGCAACTACTACTAATGCAATTGATAAGCATCCTAAATACTAAATCAACTATGTCTCTATGCTGCATCTGTCTCCTGAGCATCTCACTGCTACTAGCTACTGCACTGTCTATGGAAGAATATGCGCTACAACCAACTCTACTATTAAGCCTCCTTCATTGTTGTCAACACTGCACTGCGCTCCTCAGCACCTAACTCCACTAGTCTACAACTGTCACTCGGGTAATCTGACTGCATCCCTAACACTGATCCATCAAGCCACTGAATATTGTGGGCCCTTGTAGCGAGTTAATGATCCATGAGAGAGACACCTCAATGGACCCCGCCCATCCTGGCACACTGGAGTATCAAGCTCCTCCTCCTCCTAGATCTACTACCTCACTATCTATTACATTTTGTAGCATCATACGTGTTATAGTCTCGAAATTTTGTAGAAAGGCTAAAACACAGCAGTTCTCCATAACCCAAAAATCGTTTCTAGAAATTCCACCTAGAAGTGTCTCAATTATATTATTAGCCTATTTTTAATTATTTTCTAAGTCTAAACTTAGCAAAAGGGGTTAATTAATCAAAATTAATTGAGATAAGGTGTGAATCATCTAAAAACTTACACAGGTCGACTGGGAAATAATTTGGGCCCTTGATTAAGTTTTAATCTTGGTCGTTGGAGGTCCAACAGAAGATTATAAGAAGAAGTCGATGGGTAGATGGAGAACACACTTGTGAGACACACAGAGTTCGATTTTCTTGAGAGTAGCAGTCAATTGCAAGAAGAGTTAGAGCTTTAGAAGGGAGCAGAGATAGAGAGGGGCAGGCACAGTGATCCAGAGGAATTTCTCTAGATTCAGAGTAGCAGCAAGAGGCCGAGTTATTCCCAGTGAGGCATAGCGCAGAGGACTGCGCAATCAGCTTCAAAGGGAAATTCGATTTAGATGTAGGAAAAATCGATTCAACTTCCAGAGGCCTGGAAAGTCTTCCATAAGGCTGGAGAATCACTTTCCTCAGCAAAGACGGGCAAAACGACTTCATCAGAGGTAGTTTCAGGCCAGACATCCAAGGATTTGCGCAAAAGCCAGCGTGAGGGGTCCAGGAGGACAAGTTTCTGAAGCGAAGTTGTGTCGGGGTTGCTTGTGGAGAAAGGGAAATCCCCTTAGATAATTTCGGCCAGATTTTCTTGCTGTTTGGATTGCCAGTTGGGCATCCATAGATTGTACTTAGAATTTCACTATTGCTTAATAATAAAAACCTTCAATTGTTGCATCAATTTTCCCAAGTTGGGTTTTTCTAGGGACAATTGTTCAAAAATAATTGTCAAATTTTGTGTGCCTAGATTATTTCTCAGTTTCTCGCATTAATATTTTTTCGTAGTTTTATTTGTGAAGGTTGCAATGTGATTTATTCGATATTTGTCATAGCAAATAAATTGTTAAATTATTAATAATTAGAAGAATTAATTCCAACTACTGCAATACGATTTCGGACTCGAAATTTTCACTAATATCAGAGTGTGATTGATTAGACGGAGAAATTCAGTAGCGGAAGCATAAATTCATTGTTCAGAAGGGAGCAGTACAACGTATTTTGGAGGTCGTGCAAAGCCTGAGCCCAGCAGATCGAGTTGCTTGGGGAAGTTCATTTTTCAGTGCAGATTAGCAGAAAAATTCGGCTTGCCAGTGGAGTGATTTTGCCAAGCAAAGGGACCAATAGCAGCTCAATTTTTCGCTGAGCCGATTCCTTGTTTGGGCGCAAAGGGTTTTGCAACAGTTTGCAGAAGCAGAATCAGCGTCGGGTGGAAGAGAAATAGCACACACAAAGTGAAAATTTCTCTTAGGGGATTTCAAGTTTTAGAGATCTAATTATTCCAGTGGCAGATTGGGGCAGTAGCTGTGAGCAGATTTGCTCACTCCAGAAGGGAGTGCATGTAGTAGTTCCAGAAGCTAAGCAAAGGGAAAGAGGGATATTTTCGACCAGATTCAGAGATGGCCACAGTTGGGCTTAGAGATCAGGATAGGTTGGAGGGAGCCTCCAACTATGTCATCTGGAAGGCTGGGATGTTCTTTTTGTTGGATGAACATGGCCTGAAAGCCTATGTGGAGAACATAGTAGCAGTACCCCAGGATGTCGATCAACTAAAGGAGTACATGAAGGAAATGGCGAAGGTGAAGGGGAAGTGGATGAAGGGTTAGCACATGAATCAGAGTATGCGCAGTGGCTTAGTGAACAGTGACAGGTAGTTGCAGATGTCAGACACCAGCAACGTCGTCCAACTATAGAGGAGTAGAAATGTTGGAGTAGAGAGAGAACACCTTCCTCGCTAAGAGGGAGTGTTAGTTATTGGTAGCATCGAATAGGTGTTCTAGTCTCGATTTGTGTCTAAGAGGCTAAGGAACAAGAGATCTCCAAAACCCAAAAAAGGTTTCGCGAGATAATCTTGTGAAACGCCTTAATTAAATTAATTAGCCATCATTTAAATTTTTCCTAAGTCTAACTTAGGAAAACAAGTTAATTAACGGGAATTAATTAAGGAAGATCGAGAATGCTCTAGAGACTCACACGAATAGAGCCTAAGATGATCTTGGTCGTTGATGAGGATCTAATCATGGCCATTGAAGCTCTAGCAAGAGATTATAAGAGCACGTCGATGGGATGGAGATAGATACATTTGTGATACAATTGTGATTTAGTTGACACAAGAAGGGAGCAAGTTCCTTGGCAAATCCAGCTATCCAGCTGCAAAGATTCAGCAATGAAGTGAGTTTGAGCCAGAGAAAGAGAGCATCAATGATTGAAGGAGCAACAGCAGAGACTTTCGGAGGATTTTCCAGTGTCAGAGAGTCGGCAGAAGGGAGGCTGAAATATTTTGTAGAGAAAGTCGTCCAGGTGGTGCGAGTTAGCCAATCTAGTTGAGCAAATTGTCGAGAAAGGGTTGGATTAGTTATCGAAGGCCGGAAAGACATTCCGAAAAGCAGAGCAAATTTTTCCAATGGCAAGAGAAGGCTAGATGGCCCAGTTTTAAGCAGTTTCAAAGGTCGTACAAACTGTGCAGGCTAGCAGTGCGAGCAACAAGGAGGCACTGCAAGCAAGCCAGAGGAAGGCAGATTTATTTCGCAAAGGGAGAATTTTTCTCCTAATTATTTTGGCGAGAATATTTGATGGAAGATTTCCAGTTAGGCACCTAAATATTATACTCAGATTTTACTACTTCATAATAATAAAATAAACCCTCATCTGTTGCACTGGTTTTCCCTTCAGGGTTTTTTTGGGAACATTAGTCCAAAAATATTGGTGTCCATTTTATTATGTGTGCGCATTATTTTTTCAGCTTCCAGTTTATTTTCCGCAACATATTTTATTTTTGGTGAAGTTTGGTGAGTTTATCGATATTTGCGTAATAACAAATAAACTACAGAACAATTAAGAGATAAATTTCTAGTAATTGCAATCAAGGAATTTTCATGTGAAGCACACGGGCGAAGCATTTGACATGTTCAAGGATTTCAAGGCACTGATAGAGTATCAAACAAGGAAAAGAATCAAGGTCTTCAGTTTTGATAATCATGGAGAATTCACTTCTAATGAGTTCGTTGACTTTTGCAAGAAGGCTGGAATCAAGGAGACCATTGTACCTTATAATCCCGAGCAGAATGGTCAAAAGTTGCCCAAGCCATGTCGCATGATCAAAAGTTGTCGAAGTTTCCTTGGGGAGAAGCCACTAAGACAGCGGTCTATCTTCAAAACACGATTCCTCATCAAGCCCAGGGTGACAAGACTCCTGAAGAAGAGTTCACAAGTGTGAAGCTCAATGTTGGACATCTGAGGATCTTTGGCTGCCCCATGTACTTTCATGTGCCGAAAAAAGCAAGAAGCCTTGTTGATACCACACATATGTTGTAGCTATGCACTCCATCATACAGGCTGAGCCTCCCTCCTTTGAAGAAGCAATGAAAGAGAAGGTTTGGAAAGATGCTATGGCCAAAGAATATGAATCTATTATGAAGAATGATGTGTGCGAAGTTCTTCTGAGACCCATTGGGAAGTATATCGTGACTTCCAAATGGTTGTACAAGATCAAACATGGAGCTCATGAAAGTATTGAGAAATATAAGGTGAGATTCGCGGCTAGAGGATTCTCCTATAGAGAGGGAGAGGACTATGATGATATATTTGCACCTGTTGTCCGCTATACTACTATTCGATCAAATGTTGCCCTTACTGCCAGTCAAAGATGGACACTTCACCAGATGGATGGGAAGACTGCATTTCTCAAAGGCATACTCCAAGAAGAAATATATGTTGAGCAACCACAGGATTTTGAAGTGTACGACAGGAAGACTCACTTTTGCAGGCTGAAAAAAAACACTCTATGGATTGAAGCAAGCCCCCAGAGCTTGATATGCCCATATTGATAGCTACCTAGTGAAGCTTAGATTTACGAGAAGCAATGTAGACCTGAAACTCTACTTCAAATTTGTCCAAGGCATGCCCCTTATTTTGGCTTTATATGTTGAAAACTTATTCTTGTAGGAATTTACAGGCTAAGTTCCTCAGACAGAACACCAAAAGGACACCGCTCACAAACAGATCACAGATCAATACGCCAGTATTTTGACGTGGTTAAAACCCTCAGAGAGGGAAACAGTCCACGGCCTGCGCCAACATGGCTACTACAGGCAATTTATTAATAAAAGAATGAAAATTACATAAGCTTCTCTCATGCACGGTGAACCTACAAATGACCCTCCATGCGCTTTAAATAGAATTCATGGACCAATCGGGTGTCAAGCCACGGATCAAGTGTCGGTAATACCGAGGAGAGAATGAACCGTCGGATCACTACATATCGTGACCGTCGGATTGTAAGTTACAAAATGTACAACGGCAAAGAAACACACTTTACCTAACTCTATACCTAACTCTATACTAGACCAAGTTGAACTTAACTATTTTCTATGTGTCAGAATATCCTAACATCCCCCCTTAAGAACAACTTGGGATAGGATTGAAGGATTTACAAATATGACACAATAGGAGAAGGAAGGAGGCACTAGAGCCTATCCCCCCTTAGTGACAACTTCCTGAACTCCAACATAAATCGAAGTTTAGTAAACTTCACCTCTGTGAGAGCCTTTGTAAAGATGTCTGCAACTTGATCATCTGTTGAACAATATTGCACTTCAAGAACATGGTCATGAATGAGCTTTCTGATGAAGTGCATGTTTAGTTCAATGTGTTTTCTACGCTGATGCTGGACTGGATCTTTGCATAGTTGAATGGCACTTTGATTATCACACCAAAGTGTAGTCGGATGCTGCTGCTCAAAGCCCAATTCTGATAGGATCTGACGAAGCCACAAGGCTTCCTTACTAGCTTCCACGGCACCACGATACTCTGCTTCTGCTGACGAAAGAGAAATGGCAGCCTGTTTCTTACAAGCCCATGTAATAGGTCCTGAACCAAGAGTGAAGACATAACCGGCAGTAGACTTCCGATCATCAGGGTCACCAGCCCAATCAGAATCAGTGAAACCAACTAATAGAGGAGCTGCTTTGGCACTGTAATGAATCCCAAACTGTACTGTACCTCGAACATAACGAAGTATTCTTTTAGCTGCTTTCCAATGACTTTCACGGGGGTTTTGCATAAAACGAGCAACAAGGCCAACAGCAAAGGAAAGGTCAGGACGAGTATGGTTAAATACAAGAGTTTTCCTACAAGTTGACGGTATAAGGTAGCATCAACTTCAGGAGAAGCACAAGAGACTGAAAGTTTGACTCCAAACTGAAAGGGAGAAGGAGCTGGCTTACAATCTTCCATGTGAAAATGACGAAGAATATCACAAGCATACTTGGACTGGGAAAGGGAAATACCCTCCTTGGATTGCAAGATTTGAAGACCGAGAAAATAATGTAAGTGTCCTAAGTCTGTCATTTCAAACTTCTTTCTAAGGCTGGACTTCACATGGTTGATAAGGTTGGGATCACTACCAGTGAGTATAAGATCATCAACATAAAGAACAAGAATGATAAGAGACTTGCCCACTTTCTTGGTGTAGACAGTATTATCAGAATGACACCTAGAAAAGCCAGATTCTAAAAAAAAACTATCCATTTTGGCATACCAAGCCCGAGGAACTTGCTTGAGACCATAAAGGATTTCTTAAGACGACATACAAGACTGGAGTCTGTTTGTATAAACCCAATAGGTTGTTCCATATAGATTTCTTCATGCAAGTCCCCATGCAAGAAGGCAGATTTAACATCCATCTGATGGACTTCCCATTTGAAAGAGGCAGCAAGGGAAAGAACAAGGCAAACAGAGTTCATTTTGGCAACGGGGGAAAAGGTTTCAGTATAATCAATGCCTTCAACTTGTGAAAAGCCCTTAGCAACAAGTCGAGCTTTATGTTTATCAACTTTCCCATCTGGCCCATACTTGGTTCTGTAAACCCATTTGAATCTAACAAGTTTTCGCCCCTTTGGTAGAGGAACAAGATCCCATGTATCATTTGCCAATAATGAACGATATTCTTCATTCATAGCTGCGTCCCAATGTGGATGGCCTGAAGCTTCTGCAAAGGTGTCAGGATCATAATTTGCTGACACTTGAACCAGTAAAGAAGAGGCTCTTTCAAACTGAGAACGGGTACGACGCTGATCTGTAGGATCACCGACAAGATCACCTGCTGCATCTCGGGTAGCTTGGACCCATTTTGGAAGTGAAGGCGCTGAAGGAGCTGAAGGAGCTGAAGGATGATCCTGAGAAAGTGGGGGAGGATTGTCATCCTCACTTTCATCATCTGAAGAAGAAATATGTTCAAAGGTAGAAGAGATAGAGAGAGGTGGCACATGCACCAAAGTAGGCTCGTAGGCCGATTTATTTTCATCAAACTGTACATCTCTTCTAATTATAACATTTTTGGACTTAAATGGAATAAGTCTATATGCTTTGACATCTTCAGAATATCCAACAAAGATACATTTTTCACTCTTTGGTTCTAAATCTTTACGTTTTTCATCTGGAATATGGGCCCATGCTTCACTTCCAAAAACACGAAATTGACTCACATCTGGTTTAATTGAGCTCCATGCTTCTTCTGGAGTGATATTCTTTAAAGCCTTAGTAGGAGTGCGATTGAGTATGTAATTTGCACAGTTAATTGCTTCTGCCCAATAGTTAAGACTAATTTCTTTAGATTGAAGCATACAATTAGCCATTTCCTTTAAGGTGTGATTCTTCCTTTCAGATACACCATTTTGTTGTGGAGTATATGGAACAGTATGTTGCATTTGAATTCCATTCTCAGTACAAAAGTTGATGAAGTTGTTTTTAACATATTCTCCGCCATTATCAGATCTTAGATTAAGAACTTGATGTCAAGATTGTTTTTCAACAAAGGCCTTAAAGGCCAAGAATTTGTTAAATACTTCACTCTTGAGTTTTAAGAAGTATACCCAAGTGCGTCTGGAGAAATCATCAATGAAAGTTAAGAAATACTTGT